>MU184313.1:169792-230165 GCA_016904865.1 Pissodes strobi | reverse complement strand
TCTACTTGAGATAATATCAGGTATAATAAAGATAAAAAGCTATGAAAGGAAGCTGAAATATATAGGATGTAAGAAATTAGATTACCTAGAGCTTTTTAAATTTAAGTTCGATAAGCAAAATAGCCAAAGCAATACATGAAAATGATAATATAAACGATAGGTTTAAACGACCTACAGTTGTTTAACTGTGAATTCATTAATCAAAATGATATACAGGGTGTTAATTAAGTATGTGCAATAACTTTAAAGGACGATTCTTTGACTGATTCTAAGACGAAAAGTTCATATAAATATGGGTCTGCAAATGCTTCGTTTTCAAGATACAGGGTGTTAAATTTGTTTTAAAAAATCGGGTTTTTGTAAATACCTTAAATATCATTCAGCCGATTTTGTTGAAATTTTGCAGTAATATTTGTAGTGTTAAGGGGATAATTTGGCCCGAAGTAGATTAAATTTATTAAGTCTAGTGGCGTCCCGGGCGGCACCTTAACTGGCAGCCACTGTTTTTTGGAATTTTATTTTTTTCCCCATTAAGCAACCAAAAATACACATTTTTTATCTCTTGAATTTTTTTCGTATCTTGTTCTTTTTTAATCGCTTGCGAGAACTTGAATGATTAGAATAAACTTAATATGCAAAAAAAGAACAGTTGCACCCCAGTTTTTGCTAGTTTGGTAGCTTTTATTTTTTTAATGTTGTCCAGGGACATGCATTAAATTAGTTTTTATTTTTTTTTTCGATAACGAAAAAAAATCATGAGTCAAAAAATTTGTATTTTTCGTTGCTTAATCCGGAAAAAATATAAAAATTTCAAAAAAGCAAGTGGCTTACGTTTCTTTTTGTCAATAATAAGTGCCGCCCGGGACGCCACTGGACTCAATAAATTTAATCTAGTTAGGGCTAAATTAACCCCTTCACTACAAATAAAACTGCATAATTTCAACAAAATCGGCTAAAGGATATATAGGATATTTACGAAAAAACGATTTAAGTTTACCACCCAGAATTTTGAAAGCGAAGCATTGGCGGTCCCATGATTATATAGACTTTTCGTCTTAGAATCACCCAAAGAATCGTTCCTTAAAGTTATTGTACATACTTAATTAACACCCTGTATAACGATAAAATATATATGATATAGACATCAAACAACCTACAGTCGTTTAACTTTAAATTCATTAATCAAAAAGACGTTTATAGGCGATATGGCCTATAATTTTGGAAAATATATACTTTACCTCATTTACGAAATACTGCAACGACACAATAAGGTAGTCATTAGACCTGATGGTCAAAAATAGCAGCGATAAAATCCGATACGGAAAACTACCTGCTCGCCGGCGAGAAGGGCTACTAATTCTCGCAGAAAAGAATATACCAGATCTGTCAAGTGGCGCTCCAAACGGATTCATTCTTTGATATGCTCGGGACACCGAAAGTCCAGAAGTAAGGCCGCGAGAAATAAGGTAGCGAGAGTATCGATAACACATATCGACCTGTAAAAGAAGAAAATCGCACTACTGTATTTTGTAACATTTACAACGATACATTGCTTATTGTGTAACAAGTTCATAACGGTGTCTAATTTTACTCTATCGAAATCCGTAGCAAGATCATTGAAGTAAATACATATGTGCAGTTTTTTTGAATTCTAGCACCCATTCCTTATTCTGTCTTATTATCGCATCCATAGTTTAGAAATTTCAAGGCTCCTCGCTGTCTTTTCATGTTCGTTTCATATGATTATTTTCAGAAACCCAGTGACTAACTTTAAAGAGGAGCATAATAAACTGCTGCATCTGTAGTCATCAGGGTTTATTTTGTGCCACTCTTTAGAAAGTGCTGATATATTCAGGACGATGTTGATCATTTTTGTAGGCGGTTCACTCAGAAAGAGTCCACTATTGTAATATTTCATTTACGATATTGCCAAGTTCCAGTGGTTGTCTATTTTCTCAATGGAGACCCAAATAAACTGGTCCACAAAAAGGTCGGCAAAAGCAATTTTCACAACATTCACTAACCCAAACTAAATGTGCCCCTACGTACTACTTATAAATGACATGGTTTAAGACATTTATTTTTATGGGTGCAAGTTATATAATATAATAAAATTCAATTCCTTATCGCTCTGAAATATAATAGTCACATTAGCAATAAAATAAATACCTTATATATTCACCCTTCATATTTGTTATTTCATATGTATATATAACTAAGTTTCAAACTTGAATTTTGCAAAATACGGTCGTAGTATTCTCATCTACACCCCTAGACAAAAATTTTGCAAAACTCTTCGAAACGGCTTGGTGTCTCGGATTGCAGTTTACATAAATTTGCTGGTCGATTTAAGGAGAGTAAGCTACTGAAAAACAAAAATGTTGTCATTGTAGGAAATGCCATATTGGCTTTTTCAAATATCTCAAGAACTAAAAAAAAATGTTAAGATCCTAAAAAGTATATTAATAGGCTATTAATTCCGCAACTTTTCGGCTATTTACCTTGTAGGCACTTAAATAGGGCTAATCGAAGGAAGGAAAAAACCCTAGTATTTTAAAACAAAATAAATGGCTACTGACTATGACTAAAAGGCACAAGTTACAAAATATTACCCTATTTTGGCTTACGTATGTATTTTAGAGGATTATAGTATTAGCGTTATTGGTTATATGAATGCCACGAAAAATGATTTCCCTCTCTAAATTTGCGGTCTTTGAGAGTATGTAATTCGACAGCCGAAGCTGAAACAAAACGTTCGAGCGTAGTAGTAATTTCCAACATAATTCCCATTCCCAGCCGAAACCGCGACACGTCCCGCAGGAAACCATTGTTTGACTCTTGCTGCTGTTGCATTAATCAATTGAAATATCGATCGCCGCACGCTCTATAGCTTCGTTTTGGTTAATACAAAGTAGATTGCATATAGAATATGCAAACCAGATTAATACCGTATCCAAAAAGGAATAACGATAATATCTTACTCGGTTAATCCGATAGTGTAATATTCACCTAGGTTTCATAATCCGATAATGGAGTCTTGGAATCTTTGCTGTGTTAATTTAGGTTAAGTATATAAAAGCTAATAATTTTACCGGACTTAGATGTCAGCGGAAATTGTTGGCTTGATTTTCTGCAAACGCGTGCTCAGTGTGTTTGATAGTCGTTGGGTCTATTTATAATAGTCAAAAAATATTCGAATTTCTTATACGTTTGGAATTTCCACTAGTCCAGAAGCACGATCATCTTCAGAACATCGATTAGCTTCCTGAGGTAGATAGTTTTCTAATCCATAGGTGTTATTTGAGGGTTACCAAACACTGTTTGTTTGTTCCACCAAGCACAAGCGGCTTCAAAAAATAATTATCTACAAGAATTATAATGCAGCTAGACTATTCTTGGTATGAACTAACCCATAAAAATGTGCCCCTGCATGCTGCTTATAAATGACATGTTTAAGACATTTATGTTATGAGCTCAAGTTATAAAATTCCCTTCCTCAATCGCTCTGAAATAGAATATTCATATTAGTAATAAAATAATATCATATATTCACCTTTCCATCAGGTATTTTCAATTTTTACACGTAACTAAGTTGAAAATGCTGACATGGTAGCAAATGCCACATACACCACACCACACTAAAACCCTGTAAAATAATGAAAATTTCATTTATAGCAAAAATTGCGATTAGCAATTTTTTACTGAAATTGTCATACTAGTTCATAAGCAAATATGAAAAAATAAATTTTGAGTATTTTTGAAGATACCGCGATTTTTCGATGGAATCGGATTTTTGTTGAATTTGGCCTTATCATTTTTTGAAAACAAGAAAAGTTCGTCATACGTTCGCCTTACTTAAAGAAGGTAAAATTAATTATACAGGGTGTTCCAAAGATGTTTATATTTGTTTATTGGCTATAAAACTGTTTTTGAGCATCACGTAATTTGAACCCTGGAACCCATGGGACATTTTGCTTATAAAGTTCATTCAAGGCTATTGCGCTGTTACGTCAGAATTTCTGACGTCAAAAGAAAACATCCGTACGTCTTAGATAGACTCGTACGTTATTTTTCACACTAACCAAAAGAAGTCTCTGTACCTGTTTTCTATTCCGGAGCACGTTCCGTTTTTATCAATTTTACATACTTATGACAAAAGGTTTGTTCTAGCAGCGATTTCAAACGGTTTCAAACCATCCGGAGTGTGCGCATAATGATATAAGCATCGCGCAAACTCCGGATGGTTTGGAACCGTTTGAAATCGCTGCTAGAACAAACCTAATATTGTTTTAAACGTTTGGGCAACTGAATAATACTTTTGACAGTTCGTTTAATTTAAAATAATAATATGCTTTTTATCGTCTAAAATCCGTTTAAAAACGATTTTAAATGGCAAAACTGTATAAAAATCCGAAAATTCGGACGTTTTTAGACCGATAGCTATGGCTTCGGACGAATTTGTCGTGAATTTTGAAGCGAAAATTGAATTTAAATTCAACCGTCCATTAAAAATAAGCTGTGCTATGGATCCAAATACGCTGCGAATATAATAATTAAAAAATTATACTTTTGACGGTTTGTTTAATTTAAAACATGCTTTTTTATCGTCTAAAATCCATTTAAAACGATTTTAAATGGCAAAATTGTATATAATACCGCCCTAGCGGCTAGAATTGGTTTGCGCATTTCCGTCTCATTTGCAGTGATTTGTCCTCATATCGCCGCGTAAGAAGTTTACACATCAAAAATACATTTTTTCTAGAGATACCATTTCTTAGTATTATCAAATAAATAAAAAAAATATTACTTAGTTACTTACATTGTGCACAGCTTTCCAGGGTAAAAGTGGCCTACCAGCATCTTTTTCACGTGTGAAATAATGCACTAATTTTAAAATTAAAGCTTGCTCTTTCTCACTGAAACGGTGGGGCATCTCAAAACGATTTTTATTAGCAATTATTAGCGTAAAACACAAACCAACTACCAAAAAATCAATAAATGAATTAAATCTGTTATTTTCGTTATGATATTTTGACATTGACGCAAATCGATGTCAAAGATTCCAATTTGACAGACCAATTTAGTACATACGTTCATTGCATAAGGCAAGATGGAATGATATGACGTAACAGCGCAATAGACTTGAATGGACTCTACCAATGAAAACCTTACACCAAAGTATCGAAACATATTTTAAAATTTGTCAATAGCTTGTCAAATACTATATATACGGAGTGTTCAAATTTTCTTGTTGTTGGTGAGTATACCGTTATTTCTAAATGTATTGTTTATTAAACATGTCATAGTACTGCTTTAATAATAGCGTCAGTGTTGGTTTTTATTCCCGTGTGCAGTTTTTTTTGCAATTTACTTGCAAAACCAAGAAATTAGTATTTTTTATTTTGTTTTATTTATATTTTTGTTATGAAAGTCTTAGGAAAAACGGATATAGAAAAACAGCACATATAAACAAACACTTTTGGGCATTTATCTGTCTGTAGCCGTCAAACGCTTTCATTGTTCTTTTTTGCAAAAATAATTATTGTACACTTTTGTTTAAAATTTGAAATTTTCATAAGTTGTTTTAGGAAAAATAGTGTACATTACCCGTGTCAAAGTACATTTTCAACCTGGAAGGATTTTGGCACTCGGCTAATGTCTCGTGCTAAATAACCTCTTCGTTTGAGAACTGGTTCTTTTAATACTTGTATGTAATATACTATTATCCTCCCCCTACATTCTATTAGCCATGAGTGCAATTTTGACAAAGATAATTGCTAAATTAAGTATATATGATTTAGCAATGATAAAGTCCCAGTTACGTTGAGATATGGTATAATTTGGGTTGCATAAAAAAGCTTGCGGGAAGTTCATTAATTTGACAAAATTTTAAATATAATAGTTGGAGTTAAATCTTCCAATAGCAGATAATTTTTCTCTAAGTAGCCATTTTTGCTGAAAAATATAATTTGACTCACTAAATTGTTTAATATAGGTATACATATTCTTGTGACTCAACTATACAACAAGGACTAGAAGACTGACGTTGGATTTTCGAAGACTTATGAACCCAGCTATCTTATAAATTAATTAGTTCTCTTTTGTGGTAAACGAGGCTATTAACTTTAGGTTGGCTTACATGTTAATACCAAGGCTTTATAGCCTTACGTAAGCATTTTTTATTAAATTATTATATGTAACACCATATATTTTTTAAGCTGTTAATATTCTTAATATGGACTTTCTGCAGGATTATCATATTTTTAACAGGGAGTCAGAGTTCCATTTCCTGCGTATGTTACTGACTTTCTTTAGAATATTTGTTATTTAATTTGCATTTAATTAAAGACGTTGTAACAGCCCTAATCGTAGGGTACCAATTATGTAACACTATTTTTTGTTAATTGCTTAACAGACGGTTCATATACCAGGTAAACATCGGTTTCAATTTTATTTAAAGCTGTGAGTCTATGACTTGTCAGTTAGGCGAAGGCGCCACTAAGCCTTGAACTAGGAATATATCAATCATTTTTACACATTGAAATCAGGGCAGTAAAATTTAGAACCATACCCTAGATATGGCTATCCTAAGATTTAGAAATCAAAGGTATTTATTAAGGAAAAGCACGTTTGACGCTAACTAAAAATAATCGAAAAGTTGAAACGAAATTTTTATATCGGTTACCGTAAAGGCATGGCGATTATTTGATAAATCATGCATATTTAAAAATTAGTTTAAAAAATAATAAATAATTAATTTAGAAATAAGACAAAATAACTGAAAAATACTTCAATAATTATCTAGTTAGTTGTGTATTGAAATATCCTTTATATTTATAAACATTTTTAATAAATTAATTTCATTCATTCCATTGTTCCATTGTAACCAAAATAAACATCGAGAGTCCCAATAAACTATTTATTTAAATACGAAAACTTGCACAAACACTTCAAAGACAACTACTTAATTCTATTAAGTTAATTTGAGGTTATTATTTTGCCCATAAACTCATAAGAAGATTTCCTTATAATGTATTTCATCTATATTATCAGATTATTAAATCAAAGCAAAATAAGATACCAAGTTTTATTATATGTCCTATGACGTTAATATTGCCCAATTCCTATCTTGGAATAATTTCAACCAAGCATTAAATTCTTAAATGTTAGACTAAATGCAGTCAATCACGAAACACTATAGATAGGAAGTATTTTACTCAACTAACTTTATAGAAAATCAATGCGATAACCAATGAAGTAAATATGTATAGATATAGCCCGTAGTAGTAGTAGTAGTAGTAGTAGTAGTAGTAGTAGTAAGGGTGGGGGGGCCGAAGCCCGGTAAGTAGGCCTATAAGTCCCTTTTCACCATCCCCGATCCGCCCTCCCCTACCTAGCTACTTCCAACACCCGGCCCGCACTGAAACGGCCCGTCACCTTAATAAAGGTGAGGACGTCCTCCCAGTCCAGATCCTTTAGATCTTCCCGAGCAAGTGTTGGTGCTCCCAGTATCTTCCTCCTTAGGCGACTCCACCTATCACAAATTCATATATAGTGGTATGAGGACTCCTCCCCTGTCCGGCAGTTCGGGCAGAGTGGGCTGTCCCTCACGCCGATAAGGTGCAGATGTCTGTTTAGGCTTCCATGCCCAGTCAGAATACCTACCAAGTTCCTGATGTCCTCTCGGCTCTTTTTTAGCAGTCGCCTTGCTCTGGATCCGTCAGGATTTAGAATCATTTCCTTGGCTTGTCTGCATCCTTCTTTTCCTCTCCAATTGTGCTTTGTCTTGTTCCAGGCCCAGTTATTTAGTTCCTGAGAGATTTGTCTTTTACTTAAGCCCAGACCAGGTTCTGGACCGACGAGGTGGCTCATTGAGCCTTGTCTTTCCAATTCATCGGCCCGGCCCGTTCGTTGCCCTCGATGCCACTGTGCCCTGGAACCCATCTGAGTCTCACTACCTTGCGCACAGCCAATCTGTCTAGGGCGTCTCTACATTCCTGAACTAGCTTACAGCTTGCCCTGGGTATTTGGATCGCCCTGAGAGCGGCTTGACTGTCCGAGTAAATATATATACTATCTACACCTTCTGTTAACTCCGCCTTGGTTGCTACTTCCAAAATAGCAAACACCTCCGCCTGGAAAACAGTGGCATATCTCCCCAGCGAAGTGCTTTCTCCTGATTTAGTGTTGTCTAAGTATACACCGGCTCCGGATGACTGTGTATTAGCCATCCATGAGCCGTCAGTGTACCATGCGTGTACGCCGCTCGGCGTACGTACCTGGCCTGACAGCCACTCTTCCCTTGATGGAAATTCCACTTGGAAATTCCTTCTCAGTCTTAATCTGCCATCTGGAATATTGCCTTTGGTCGCAATGATGGGTAGAACCCTACTCATTTTGGCGGCAATAGTCGTATGGCCTTTCCGTGTGTAGTCCGTTCATCATAGGCCACTGTCGATCATCCTTTTGTGAGCCACCATTGCCTCTCTCTCAATCCAGATCGGGAGGTCCGGCAGCCCCAGGATGATGTTCTGTGCTGCTCCGGGAGTTGTTCTCAATGCTCCGGTAATACCCAAACAAGCCAGCCTTTGCAGTCTGGCCAGTTTCTGGGCATTAGTGGCTCTGGCCACCGCTGGCCACCAGACCACGGATCCGTAGGAAATCCTCGGTCTTATCACAGCAGTGTACAGCCACTGGAGGATGTAAGGTTTTAAACCCCACTTCCTACCTACCGTTCTCCTTAGTTGCCACATAATCGCGGTTGTCTTATTCACCACCTGTTCAACGTGTGCCTTCCACGTCAATTTACTGTCTAAAATAACTCCCAAATATTTGACTTGTTGACTTAGGCTCAGTCTCGTCTGGTAGGGTATGGGATGTATAAAACCTGTTAGATTTCGTTTCCTTGTGAAGAGAATGAGTTCGGTCTTCCCTGGGTTTACTGAGAAACCATTCTCCTCACACCAACCTTGAATTATCCGGCACGCCACCTGCATACCCTCGCAGACCGTTCTCACGAACTTGCCCGTGATCATTACTAGCCCGTCGTCAGCATATGCTTGTGCGTAGAATCCCTCAAGATTTAACCTTCTCAGGAGGCTGTCCATCACCAGGCACCATAAATGTGGCGAGAGGCAGCTGCCTTGTGGGCAACCCCCTCTTACCCCGGCTTCGACGCGAACTTCTCCCAGCGTGGCGCTGATCTTTCGGTCTTCCAGTGCCGTTTTTACCCACTTGACCAAATGAACTGGTGTTC
This sequence comes from Pissodes strobi, assembly GCA_016904865.1. Classification (NCBI taxonomy): domain Eukaryota; kingdom Metazoa; phylum Arthropoda; class Insecta; order Coleoptera; family Curculionidae; genus Pissodes; species Pissodes strobi. The sequence goes on along the minus strand of MU184313.1, from coordinate 220,909 downwards.
TCTTGGCCTGGAGGGCTTGACAGATAGTTTTCGTTTTAGCCTTATCGAAAGCTCCTTCTACGTCAAAGAAGAGCGCTAGCGCCATTTCTTTGTTTTCTATTGCCTTTTCAGCCCTTCTAATTACAGAATGGAGAGCCGTTTCAGTCGACTTCCCCCTTCTGTAGGCGTGCTGATTATCATGTAGAGGAGAATGAGTTAAGATCTCTTCCATGATGAACCTGTCAATCATTTTTTCCATTGTCTTCATTAAAAATGAAGTTAGACTTATAGGCCTAAAGGACTTGGGATGGGAATAGTCTCTCTTCCCCGCCTTGGGGATGAAGACGACATCCGCTGCTCTCCAAGCTTGTGGAACGTACCCTAGTGCTATGCTGGCCTCGAATACTCTCTTTAAGTAAGGGAGCAACGTGTCAAGGCCCGCCTGCAGCATCATGGGTATAATTCCATCCGGCCCTCCTGCCTTATATGGACTGAACTCCTCCATAGCCCGTAAATACCAACAGTTATAAACGAAGTGAGTACTAAACAAAACTGATATAAATGTATCGCATGGCAGCGAGAATATCATATCAATAAAAGCAATACTAAATTAATGAAGTAAATAATGATGTAACTAGATATAGCTCTAGCCAGTAAATAGTTATGAATAAAAAAACAAGGTGAGCTCAGTTCGATTCTGGTTTTAAGGCGAAAACTTCAAACTGCAAATGGCATCTAAATAGACCCGTTCACTGCTATGAGGCGTACAGCTGAATACATTAAAAACTTATTGCTCGTGCCGGCAGTTAAGCGTAGTACACAAGTAGATCAGATAATCACGAAAGAATTATCGAGATATTTACCACTTAAGGTTATACTATATTGTATTAAGGCAAGTCAAAATCAAATGATCGATATGAGGTAATATTTCAACTAAAGCCATTTATCGGCAAGTTAATAATATAAAAACGGTAAGTAATCATGTGACTTACAGCAAGAGCATAACAATAAGGTGAATGTACGCAGTAATTAGTTGACCAAAAAAGTTTGGTCAACTAATTACGTTCCTCTAGTTAGGCATTGGATATTCGAGACGATATTAGACACGATAATACAGAAACTAGGCATTTCTAATTCAAATTATCATAACAACGAGAACAGATACGATATGAGATAATGTTAGACTCAATGCCATTTTTTGATAAGTTGGTAAAACTAATACGGTAAGTATCTATAAATGAAAATGAGAAATAATGATCATATAAACGATATAGACAGCAAATGATCTACAGTCGTTTAAATAAAAATTCATTAATCAAAATGATATATACATAACGATAATATATACCATAAGGATAGTCCTAAACCATGTTTTCATTAACATTTGCTAACCTTTAACTGAGTGCCTATATTATAAGTACCTCTACAAATGCTTCCCGATTGAACTTAGCGCACTACAAAGTCATTCATGTATTATCCATACTCGAAACCTCAATCCTCTAAATCTTTAACCCAAACACTGGCCTTGTCAGCCTAAATTACAAAAATGAATTAGTTATTGCATCGAATTGAGCTGCACGCAAACCGCAGACGCCCTGTGGCGATGACAACTAATCTGTCTAGCCACTTTGTCCAACGGTTTTGCTTTGTTTTCGTATCCTCGTAGTCTGGCATTAAGCTTAGAATGTCTGTTTTATTTTCAGACTTTGGAGTTCCGTTCATAATTTTTAATAATGGGATGGAGCGCTTATTCCTATAAATTAGACACCAATAACACGAACCACATATTCTTTATCGCTAAATGGTATTAATCCATTAAATTAATGATGGCAAATATTTCCATGAAATATCGTCATTGTTGGTAATGTATTTTACAGCACAATATTATCATAGCTTAAAAAGGAATATATGACTTTGTCTATTCTAATCCATCAGTTGTTGATTAAATAACGGCCATTGCCACATGCTCAATATATATTTTGGGTGAACTTTGGCCAGCCTAGCTGATACTCAGATGTTAGACCAAACTGATGAACTTGAACCTAAATGGGAAATTTTTTTACCCAGCCAAAAAAATGTTTATAGACCTGTATTTTCCCCCTTCCTTGGTGCTTCTGTTAATGCGGTTCTCAATCAGAGTGCCTCATCCAGCTTCAGCGATTTGATAAAAGCAAGTAGTATGGATGGTACTATGGATAGAACGATGATCATCCGAATGCCTGTTCGCAACCGCCTCGCACTCCATCAGAAGGTGTTTCCTGTCCCTCCCCATAGAACCAGCAACTGTCCTCGTTTTCAATGTTTATTCTCTTCAGGTGCTTTCTCATTTCTCAACCGGCAGTGGCCCGTAAGAAAACCGGTGAGGATGCGGAGATTGTTCTTACTCAGTGTTATAAGGTTTTTGATTTTCCTTGGTGAGATACATAATAATTCTGGAAGACGTTTCCTTAGACTAATCCATTTGGTTCGCTCTTCTTTCCTAAACTCTTCCTTTTAGGTATGCATCCCTATGCCACAGAAGTGTTTTCCGGTCTTAAAAGCGAAGTTTGTGATCCTACTTTTGCCAATTGGTCTGCCTTTTTGTTGCCTTCTATCCCAGCGTGTCCTGGTAAAGGGATAGCTTGTAATTCTTGCCTAGTTCGTTTGGCTATTCAAATTGCCTTCCAAGGTGATACACATACGGTTTTCTATCAGTGAACTCACATAGACAAATTCTGCCAAGGAACATTAGCTCAACGCATGCTTTTATCGATTTCAAATTTTAAATGGACAAAATACATTGCATTTATAATTATGAAAACATTTTAAGCTCGATTTCCAGGCTCCTTTGACTCCAAATCCAAACATCATAACCAGAAGCAAACCGAATATAACGAGACTGTTTTTGTCAATGCCAAAAACAAAAATGTAAATCGCACCCCTATAAGCGTCTTAGCCTCTCCCCTCAAAATCCTATTAGCCATCAGACCACCCGCCGAGCTTGACGTAATACCGCCGCTGCCTTAACTTTAAATAAACATTTCCCCCCAGAATGGACCCCTCAACCCCCCGCGGCCATTATTACGCCTTTCGCTTTCTTCTGGATTTGACTTTATTCTTTTTTTTACAACGTCTTCGACGCTGTCCCGAAGCGGTTTTTATGGTCGCCTTATCGTTATAAGAGTTTGGCGCGATATTTTTCGGAATAAATTGGGAGTTTGGCGGTAAAAAAGTGTTTTAAGGCTTGAAAAAATGTTAGCCTATATTTGAAATGATTTTGAGCACTTAGGAAGCCTTTTTTATGATGGTAAAAGAGGCTAATGGTGCGAGAGTAAATAACTGTCGGTTTTATATTAAATAACTTGAAGCGCCAAGTTAACTGATAAGTATTTTGCAAGTACCCGCCATATATAATATGGGAATTAAAAAATAAATATCTATTTTTCAACGTCAAATTGTTGCAACTTCTCTATTCTCTATCAAACTTTTCTGGGCCTGTAAAAAACAGTTTCAGATATGAAAATTAAATCTCTAATAATTATTGTACGGTCGTTTACAAGCCGATTTTATGTTTCCCAATTTTTTACATCAATATTTTCGAAACTGGTTACGTCCTTTAGACGGTCAGAATTTTGACTTTCTTCTACACCTATATTCAAATTAATTACAATAAGTTTCGAGCCCAGTTTAACCCTTTAAATAAATGTGGTCAATACAGTAACCACGGCAATAAGGGCCATGCTAATGTTGCCACATTTTCTTGCAAGCTCCTTATTGGTTAAAACTGATCACCTAGCTCACCACTGCGCTTATCTAGATAATCAGTTTATATGAGTGGATATTTTATCGCCACTTATTTGTATTTTTAGCTTGAAACAATGAATATTGCTACTCTCATTGTTTAGAGAAAAATTTTCATATTCTAAAAAATTTAGCATGAAATAATAAAGTCCTATTAATTTCATTATTTAGACGAAAATTTTTATCTTATTTGTATTTATATTCAATTTTTTTAATTAAGTAAAAATTTTTTATTCGTTTTTACAAATTTGATAAAAATTTAAAATCAAATGCCTGAAAAAAAAGATTAGCTCGAAATAATGAAAATCGTCGTTTTTATAATTTAGACGAAAATTTTAATATTCATAAAAATATAGTTTGAAATAATCATTTTGAGTATTAATAACTAATTATTTTTATTGCTATAATTTAAATATTAAGACAAATATTTTAGTACTTCTTAATCTAAATTAATAATACTAATACAAAAACCATTAAGTTTTTAATATCAGTTTTTACAAATTTGATAAAATTCAAAATTAAATAACTTGAAATAATGGAAGTCGCTACTCTCATTGTTTAGAGAGACATTTTTATCTTATTTGTATACACTTATTTCACTTTATCTATTTCCAAATATTTCAAAAACTTGTATACATTATTAATACTAAAGTGCAAAAAGGTAAACTAAATACGCTAATGGGTGCATACCCCACTTATAAAGCTTTTAATCCTTTTCTTTTTATTAAATATTATATTTTAATACAATATTTACTATCGGAAACCTAATTTGTATTTCTTCAACTTCTTGATTAACCTCCTAAATTGCTTTAGAAATTAACCTGTGGTTAATAATGCCTAAGTATAATAAGAAACTATAAAGATAAATTCTCTTCCGAAGCTACTATTAAATATTTTATTATTTCAGCTATAGCTTCTGCAATAATATATGATTATTTTTACTGACACTGAAAATTTTAGTTTCAGATTTACTATTATTCATTCTCTCAATTCCTACAGTTTCAGCACTTTTAATAAAAATAGGAGCGGCTCCTTTACATTTTTCATTCCCAGAAATAATCAGAGGAATATGCTGAGAAATAATTTATATTTGAATACCCTGACCCATTAATACTCTTTACCTATTCTTTTATAGTTATAGTTCACTGTAATATTGTAATATTAATGGTTTATCAATACTAATATTGTATTTTTATAAAGTAAGTATTATATTTATTTTATAAAAATACAATATTGGTATTGATAAACCATTAATATTACAATATTACAGTTAAATGTAGTGGCCATCCAAACAAAAAAAAGGATTGATAAACCGTGAATAACAAAATAATACAATCAAATTGTAAATAAATTTAGTAATTCTGAGATTTTTCATCTTACGTGATTGAAGGACGAATTTTTCGGATTTTACCTTGTAATCCTCTAATACATGAAGGACCAACAACAAAATTAGATATAAATACAGGAACTATAAAAGAATAGGTATTAATGGGTCAATTACGAATCACATTTTCCTCCTTAATAATAAACCCTGAAGGTTCTCCTCTCATTATTTAGGTGAAAATCTTCATATTCATAAAAATTTAGCTTCAAATAATAAAGTCCTACTATTTTCATTATTTATGTGAAATTAGCTCAAAATAATGAAAATCGCTACTCCCATTGTTTAGACGAAAAGTTTCTTATTCATAAAAATTTAGGTTGAACTAATGAAAATCTTAATTTTTACTATTCATAAAAAATTAGCTTGAGGTAATCAAACTCGTCATTTTTACTATTCAGACAAAAATTTACTGCAATTTTATTGCAATAATTATTTTTAGTATTTAAATGAATATTTTCATATTCATAAAAATTTTGCTTGAAATAATGAAAATCATCACTTTTTTATTTAGGCGAAAATTTTCATATCCGTTAAAATTTAGCTTAAAATAATGAAGTTCTATTATTTTCATTAGGTGGAAATATTTATCTTATTCATAAAAATTTAGCTCGGAATAATGAAATTCGGTACTTTCATTATTTAGGTAGAAATATTCATATTCATAAAAATTTAGCTTGAATTATTGAAAATCGCTACTCTTATTATTTAGGTGTAAATTTTCATATTCATAAATATTTAGCTTGAAATAATGAAGTCCTATTATTTTCATTAGAAGGTGGAAATGTTTATCTTATTCATAAATATGTAGCTCAAAATAATGAAAATCGCTACTTTCATTTTTTAGGTAGAAATATTCATATTCTTAAAAATTTAGCTTGAAATAATGAAAGTTGCTACTCTCATTATTTAGGTGGAAGTTTTTTTATTCATAAAAATTTAGCTTGAAGTAATGAAAATCCTTATTTTTACTATTTAGACGAAAATTTTCATATTCATAAAAATTTTGCTTGAAATAATCAAAATCGTAATTTTTACTATTCAGACAAGAGTTTACTGCAATTTTAATATTACAATAATTATTTTTACCATTTAAATGAATATTTTCATATTCATAAAATTTTGCTTGAAATAATGAAAATCATCACTTTTTTATTTAGACGAAAATTTTCATATTCGTTAAAATTTAGCTTGAAATAATGAAGTTCTATTATGTTCATTAGAAGGTGGAAATGTTTATCTCATTCATAAAAATTTAGCTCGAAATAATGAAAATAGCTACTTTCATTATTTAGGTAGAAATATTCATATTCATAAAAATTTAGCTTGAATTTTTAAAAATCGCTACTCTTATTATTTAGGTGGACATTTTCATATTCATAAAAATTTAGCTTCAAATAATGAATTTCCATTATTATCATTAGAATGTGGAAATATTTATCTTATTCATAAAAATTTAGCTTGAAATAATGGAAATCGCTACTCTTATTATTTAGGTGGAAACTTTCATATTCATAAAAATTCAGCTTGAAATAATGAAGTCCTATTATTTTCATTAGAAGGTAGAAAATTTTTATCTTATTCATAAAAATTTAGCGAAAATCGCTACTCTTATTATTTAGGTGAAAATTTTCATATTCATAAAAATTCAGCTTGAAATAATGAAGGCATATTATTATCATTAGAAGCCGGAAATTTTTACCTAATTCAAAAAAATTTAGCTTGAAATAATGAAAATCGCTATTTTCATTATCTACTTACATTATTTAGGTGGAAATTTTTATCTTATTCATAAAAATTTAGCTTCAAATAATGAAAATCGCTACTTTGATTATTTAAGTAGATTTTCATATTCATAAAAATTTAGCTTAAATTTTTGAAAATCGCAACTTTTATTATTTAGGTGGAAATTTTCATATTCATAAAAATTTTGCTTTAAATAATGAAATTCTATTATTATCATTAGAAGGTGAAAATGTTTATCTTATTCATAAAAATTTAGCTTGAAATAATGAAAATCACTACTCTTATTATTTAGGTGGAAATTTTCATATTCATAAAAATTCAGCTTGAAATAATGAAAATCGCTATTCTCATTATTTAGGTGAGAATTTTCATATTCATAAAAATTCAGCTTAAAGTAATGAAAACCTCTACTCACATTATTTAGGTGGAAATTTTTATGTTATTCATAAAAATTTAGCTTCAAATAATGAAAATCGCTACTCCCATTATCTAGGTGGAAATTTTCATATTTATTAAAACTTAGCTTGTGATAATGATTTTAGCTTCAAATAATGAAAATCGCTACTCTCATTCATTATCTAGGTGGAAATTTTCATATCTATAAAAATTTAGCTTCAAATAAAGAAGTCCTATAATTTTCATTAGAACGTGGAATTTTTACCTATTTCATAAAAATTTAGCTTGAGATAATGAAAATCGCTATTCTCATTATTTAGGTGTAGATTTTCATATTCATAAAGATTCAGCTTGAAATTGTGAAGAGAACTACTCACATTATTTAAGTGGAAATTTTATCTTATTCAAAAAACTTTAGTTCAAAATAATAAAAATCGCTACTCTTATTATTTTGATGACAATTATCATATTCATATAAATTTAGCTTAAAATGATGAAATCCTATTATTTTCATTAGACGATGGAAATGTTTATCTTATTCATAAAAGATTTGTTCGAAATAATGAAAATCGCTACTCTGATTATTTAGGTGGATATTTTCATATTTATAAAAATTTAGCTTCAAATAATGAAGTCCTATTATCAGTGGCGGATTTACCCTAAGGCCCGGTAGGCCCGGGCCTAGGGCGGCCAGATTTAGGGGCGGCCCCAATCGTGTCAAAAATAGTATATTACGTACCTAGGCCAGTAAAGTAAAAAATGTCTCAGATCACATGTAATTGTTGGCCGAAGCAAACCTGAGGTCAACAAACATGTGATCTGAGGCCTTCTTTTATTTACTGGCCAAGGTGTGTATACTATATAAAAGTTGGCAATAAAGTAATTTCAATATGTAATCGCAATTATTTTGTCGAAGCGAGAAACGAATGCAAACGTGTGATCGACGAAACTAAGGACAAACACAATCAAAGGATCAGGAATAAACTTTTGCAATGCCCCAGTGGCTCCAGGAATTTCTGGTCGGTAGCAAAGGCAGTAAGTAACAACTTTACAAAAACGTCTCTCCCACCTTTGACAGACGAACGTGGCATCACGGCGACTACAGCCAAGGAAAAAGCAAACACGCTCGCTAAAATGTTTTCATCGCACTCTACCTTGGACGTTCCCCAAGGCAAGACTCTCCCCACCACATCGAACATCAAGACTACCATGGCAGAAGTCAAGTTTCATCACCGTGATATTCGCAACTTCCTTAAAGAACTAAATACGCAAAAGGCATCAGAACCGGACGGAACACCTGCCACCTGCCATCGTGCTAAAGAGCTGCGCCAACGAACTAACACCCGTTTTTTCCAGGCTTTTTTCTCTGTCTTACGGAAAAGGGATTTATCCATCCTCTTGGAAAGTCGCTCGAGTGCAACCTGTTCCAAAAAAGGCACGAAAACCACGCCCTCAAACTATCGCCCAATTGCCTTGCTTCCAATAATCTCCAAAGTCATGGAACGTGTCAATCAGCAACTACTCAAGTACCTTGAGAACAACGCAAAGAGAGATCGACAGGAGATATATTGGCCTATGTCACTCATATATGGAGTAGGGCAATTGAGAACTACGGAGAGTCTCGAGCGATTGCGTTGGATATTTCAAAGGCATTCGACAGAGTTTGGTATGACGGACTGCTCAACATACTGCCGTTCTTTGGACTGCCAGTCTCTCTCTGCAGCTGGCTTGCCAGTTTCCTTAAGAACCGATCTCTGCACGTTGCAGTTGATGGACACACCTCAGATCCATTCACCATCAACGCGGGCGTGCCTCAGGGCGCAATACTTTCACCAACTCTGTTCTTCATCTATATTAATGACCTGCTGATCGAAACGAATAATCCTGTTTACAGTTTTGCTGATGACAGTACCCTTGTCTCCCACTTTAGATCAGAAAAACCCTTACCAGCGACTGAGACTCATCACCGCAGACAGGAGCAGATTACGGCAATAACACAAGCAGCAACGTTTACCAAGAGGGCCAATACCCTATATGGTGGATGCTGAGAAAGGGGCGGCTGATAGCTTGGGGCCTAGGGCGGCCGAAACTGCAAATCCGCCACTGCCTATTATTTTCATTAGAAAGTGGAAATTTTTATCTTATTCATAAGAATTTAGCTTGAAATAATGAAAATCGCTATTCACATTATTTAGGTAGAAATATTCATATTCATAAAATATGAAATAATGAAGTCCTATTATAATGAAAATCTCTACTCACATTATTTAGGTGGAAATTTTTACCATATTCATGAAAATTTAGCTTCAAATAATGAAAATCGCTACACTCATTATCTAGGTGGAAATTTTCATATTCGTAAAAATTTAGCTTAAAGAATAAAGTCCTATTATTTTGATTATTAAAGGTGGAATTCCCTCGGAGCGGCTATCGCTGACGATAATCGCGTAGTGATTATCGCTCAGTGATAATCGCTATAGGTATGTTTTCCAACCAGCGTTCGCGACATTAAATTTCAAGCGAGTATCGATAATTTTCCTATTAGTTGTTCGTTCGTTCTGTTCAGTCAAGTCATAATTAGAATTAGTTTAAAGCGGAGTAGTAAACTACTTGCGGCTTATATGATGTATGAAGAAGCCGAAGATGATGACATACTTCAAATGTGCGTGGTTCTACGAGATGAGGTCGATACTATATTAAGTATGTACCCGGATGGGGTTAACAAGAGGACTAAAAATTGAAAGATACGATAAAAAGTTATTTTTGATAAAAGTTTTTGCTTCCTCTAAAACTAAGAACTGACCAAAAAACAATACCTTATATTATACAGAGCGATCACAAAGTAACAATACGTGTAATTTTCCAAGAGTAAAGTACGTGATTTTATTTTTTTTAATAATGTTAAACAAAAAACTTGATTGCAGATAAGTTATTGAAATGCAGGAATATTATTAACAAGTATACAGGGTGCTACAAATTCCAGTGGCGTAACTAGAATCCCCCCCCCTCGCGCAAATTATTTTGGGGGCGCCCTTGAATTCCAGAGCTTTTCCTTTTTAGGGCCCTTCTAAGCGGCGGCCCCCCCGCATTGCGGGGGCTGGCGGGGGTGTAGTTACGCCACTGACAAATTCGTTTCTTGATATGGGTATCTCGAAAGCCGTAAGAGATACGAGGTCGATTAAATTTGGGCAAAGTTGCGCATTTTAAGGGTGATTGACATGCCGTCGAGAAATTTAGAAAATTCCGCCTACTTCCGGAGATATACGTAAAAAACTGAAAAATCATCTTTTATTTTTATTTTTTCCTGCCTTTGTTTGAAGAGACAGAGTAAAATAAATGTCACATTATTATTGCCACTTTTTCTCCTCTACAAGCTGGCGGTATCAAATTTTAAATCCGACGTTTCGCTTTCGAGCCCCCTTCATCAACTTATTTTTTTTAAATACGGACCTGCGTTTTTTATCTAATTTTTTAGAAGCCTTTGGTCTCCCAAAAACAACGATGTATCACACTAGTCCGATAGTGGTAACAAATATTGTCATAAGTGAAATCGGTTCAGAAAAGATCCCCCCATCTCTGTCTAACACATTATCTTTTATGGAAAAAATCTAGATTTGTTGATTTATTGATAAGTGCGATACATCGTTGGATTTAGGAGACCAAGGGCTTTTTAAAAATTTATTATTTATTTAAAAAAATTAAGTTGATGAAGAGGGTCCAAAAGCGAAACGTCGGATTTAAAATTTGATACCGCCAGCTTGTAGAGGAGAGAAAGTGGCAATAATAATGTGACATTTATTTTACTTTATCTCTTCAAACAAAGGCAGGAAAAAATAAAAATAAAATAGATGATTTTCGATTTTTTACGGATATCTCCTGAAGTAGACGGAAATTTCTAAGTTATTTGACGGCATGTCAATCATCCTTAAATTGCGCAACTTTGCTCCAATTTAACTGACTCCGTATCTCTTACGGCTTTTGAGATACCCATACAAAGAAACGAATTTGTAGCACCCTGTATACTTGTTAATACTATTCCTGCATTTCAATAATTTATCTGCAATCAACTTTTTTGATTAACATTATTAAAAAAAATAAAATCACGTAGTTTACTCTTGGAAAATTACACGTATTGTTAATTTGTGATGGCTCTGTATAATATACGGTGTTATTTTTGGGCAGTTCTTAGTTTTAGAGGAAGCAAAAACTTTTATCAAGAATAACTTTTTTTCGTATCTTTCAATTTTTAGTCCATTTGTCCTCTTGTTAACCCCATCCGGGGACATACTGTATATCTCTAGACCGGAGGAGGGCTTTTTCACTCAATTAATACAAATCCATTTAAAGCCTGACGATAAAAAATTCCGAAAATGTTTCAGATTGAATCGACCTCAGTTTAAACTAAGGAAAAGTCGTTGGTCGCAGCGACTATATTTGCTCTCGGAGAAGGCAGTTTGCGACGCACGCTGCTCCCGGCGATTATCGCCGGAGGCTGTCGCTGGGAGGAAAGTGTTTCCATAAAGGAACAACAGTATCAGTCTCAGCGCGATCGTCGCAGCGACGCTCGCTGAACGATCATCGCAGCTATCGCTCGGAGGGAATTCCACCTTTAGGTGGAAATTTTAATTTTTATTTATGATGACATTATTATTGTGATGTGATTAATGTGAAAAAGTATATATTAAATATATTGAGGTAACACGCTTAGAAAGTGGAAATTTTTATCTTATTCATAAAAATTTAGCTTGAAATAATGAAAATCGCTATTCTCATTATTTAGGCAGAAATATTCATATTCATAAAAATTCAGCTTGAATAATGAAGTTTTATTATAATGAAAATCTCTATTCACATTATTTATTCATAAAAATTTAGCTTTAAATAATGAAAATCGCTACACTCATTATCTAGGTGGAAATTTTCATATTTATAAAAGATTTGTTTGAAATAATGAAAGCCTCTACTCACGTTATTTAAGTTGAAATTTTCATATTCATAAAAATTTAGCTTAAATAATAAAGTACTATTATTTTCGTTATTTAGGTGGAAATTTTAATTTTTATTTATGATAACATTATTATAGTGATCCAAAAAAGACTATATTAAATATATTGAGGTAACACGCTCCAAAGAAAAATGCCCAAAAATATAAAAGGGCATTGTTATTTTATGAACTTGCCTTTAGAAGTACCAATTTGACATATTTGAAGTGACAGACACGATTCGTAGAACATTTACAAATTGTGAAAATACTATGATCTATGTTAAACTTCTTCATAAAGAAGATAACTTCCCGTGAAGACTAATGCCTATGGAAGAGGAACTGCTATTAATATTCAACATTGAGTGAGAATTCTATGATCAAACGAATATGTTATCAGTAAGAAGAGCTAAAAGTTCTTGTATAACATGGTTGCGCATGCATTGCAGTGGGAACGACCGGTAATTCACATTTGATGATAGTTTTATATGAGGCATTCACTAATATAATGAGTGACCTTAATTCTTCCAAAAGATGATATACACATAAATATAAGGTAACGTATAACTAAAAATTATAGTCTCACTTAAGGAGTTCCTTCCAGTAAATTTTCTCTAATGTCAATTAGGACTACACTTTGGGCCGTAACACTTTCTAGATCTCTTCCGTAATTAAGCAAAACGCCTCAATAAATTTTATTTATTCAGTATAGACCACGAAGGTGAGACAAAAGGAACGGCGATGAAAAATACTACTCTCTTAAAATTAATTTAATTAAGAATCTCGAACTGCCGCCGGAGGTATAAAAAGATGGCGCCGGCCTATTACCTCAATAAGGACAAAGCTGAATCCATTTCCCCAGCTCCTAAATCTGCCAGGAAGAATAAGGAGTTAAACAAATCTCGTAAAAATAAATCATTTCCGGTTTCATCCGTGTTTAGTGGACGCGGGGCGACTATTTCCTTTCAGAGTCTTCCTTCAGTTGAAATTCGTCTTTTATGTTGGCCCTCGAATTTAGGAGATATATGGGTGCTTCGGAGAAACGTTAAAATTAAATTAAAGTAACATGAGAGGTAATTTTATTATAATAATCGACATGATAATTTTACGAAGCGTAACGTATCGCAATAATATCGTTTACATTATCTCCATCAGGCATATCTGGCATTAGGCTCAATTTCCAATATTTGTGCCATCGGAGAAGAAATGGTGATTGCAGTTTGATAACCCTTCAAAGGCTGGTGCTATCATATGGTCACGCTACCAGTGCTTTCTTTAATAGTGTATTTTGTCTGGCTATAATACAATAAATTGTCTTGAAGTGATTGATGCCTTTCGTATCTTATTCTTGACTAATTCTACTATTCCCAAATAATAACATTGTTTTACGTGCCAGAATTATGGAACGAAAATTGGAGTAAGTATAAATATTTTCCTGCTTACATATGTAAGTTTCATTATGTCATCATGGATTTATTTACAAACACAATATTTTCTATCAAATTTTAGGGTCATTAATATTAACATCCCCACACTTCGTACCCTGTTTGCGCCGCCTGTGTTTTCATATCAACAAAACGAACCGCGTGTAATGTTGTGTAAATATTAAAGTTTGGTAGTCGAAAGTTCGTAAGCGAAGCCTGAGCTTAAGCATAAGTCAAAGTTCCTAATTATTTCCTTCCTCGTTAAGTATTCCAAGAATTTTGGGTGTCATTTCCAAATTTGTATATGTCTATAACTTTCCTATATTAGTTTTTAATTGGCTGTCAAATGGCAACAACTTTTGCTGCTCAACCGGAGGCAGATATCAATCGATATGTTACAGGAAACGAAAATGGGGATAATAGTGAAATTTTGCTTCAGCTTAAATAGTTGGAAATCGCTGCTTTAAAACGTTTTCTAATAGAATATTTATCAACAATTTTGGTGGTGTTATACCTAATCTATTTTAACAATACCGTAATAACAGAAAACTATCATATTTTCCAAACTTGTTTGACCTATATTGCTTTTATAACGAATTTCCTCAACTTTCCTCTCACGAAAAAGATTTGGATGGCTATAAGCTACATTAAGTGCTATGCAATTTCTAATGTGATGAGCAAGCACCATCGTGAATGATAGTGACGTTCACTAATGCCCCAAAGCACATTGGTTGTACCTAAAGGACGTGATCGTAACAACAGTGAATGATTTATCGCCACTGTCGGTTAAGACCCAGTTAAGTTGACGTTGTTTGGTAGGTTCTAAAGTAGATGTTTGTTAATCGATTATCTTGAATGATTACAATTTCTTAAGTGACCAGTCAATACTGGCAATAAAACCCCCAAATGGTCATTTTTTATACATCTGTTTTCTCTTTGCTTGTACAGTTTAAGGAACACGCAAGACGAATTTACATAACTTAATAGTTAACATTTAACAAAAATTATTACAACATGAAATGAATTTATATGTAAAAGGACAAAATGTACATAAGAAAGAAAACTTTATTTACCAAAATTAGGTTAATATTTATTAAAGAAAACTTTCAACAAGTTGATAGCGTAACAAGTAAGATCTGACCAGGACGCACATAATATATGTAAATTTCAATATACCTCCACGGAGGTTACGTCAGATATTTCTTTTGGGGGGTTGTCCCCCCAAAAGAACTATGTGACGTAGGCTCTTTTGGGGTCCCGTAGGGTCATTGTACCCTTTGTTGTGTTTTGTATTCTTTAAGGCTCTTACCGTCACTAGCCCAACGTGTTATTCGATTATTATTTCGAGATAAGAGAGTTAAGGTTTACTTTACTTAAGTTACTTTAAGTCGCGCAATTTACCAGAGTCTGATCACACTACAACACTAGTTTCAAAGGTTCGACTCTCTCTTCATTTGGCTCAGGATAATTACTGAGATGCTCAATTTCTCAAATAATTGAGAAACTATACAAGCTATATGTAGCGGGAGCGGGTGTATGTAGAATATGTGGACATTTGAATAGGAAACCAGTCTCAAGTTTTGACGAGTGGAATTGGATCAGACTCTTGCCAAAATGTGTGAATTTTAAATATGTGGAGATTTGAAGGGGAAGCCAGTTTCAATCTCCAGCCAAATCCAGTGGGTTTTAAGGACTCCTCTCTGCTTCTTGCTACTGGCTTTTTCATATGAAAAAGTCCCCATTTGATGTGTGGGTGCGACAAGAAACTATTAAAATTCCGATCCCACACATGAAAAAGTATGTTACAAAGAGTCGTAATAAGCGTGGGCCATATTCCCAGCGCCCAGCTCGACCCCTTTTACAAGCTGTGTAAAAGATTTTGTATATTACCGAGTATATTCAAATTTTCTCGGGGAATTTTACTATTTTAGAACTTTTCTTTGTTAATTTGCATACCTAGGGTCGGCCTGTTTCAGTTATATAATTATTTTCAAAGTTTATGCAACCGGTATATTGCATAAACACCCTATGATAATTGCAATTCGAGATACGTTTTCTTTTTCAATTTTCTCGCTACTGGATCGATTACCTGAAAAGGTAAATTATTAGCAAGAAATCCCAAATCCAAGGAATATTTTCCCAACAGAAAAACCATCTTGACCAGGCTATAGGAACACGATACATCATTATATTTCCGCCCTATTGAGCTCACGCGGCCCTTTTCCCCGGGCTGGTTTCGAGACGAATTGATCCTGCGGAAAACATACTGTTTCGAGCTTGTTAGTTGGTAAGACGTTTTAACGAGAAAAATAAATGAAAGGCCAATGTCGTTAAAGGAATTATTGCCGATAAACTTCTTATTGCTTAGTTGCTTAGCCAATTGATGCACAGGTTCAAAGGAAAAAATGCCGTTTTAAGGGCCTTTGTACTTCGGTCAGTTGTTTTTTCGGGAAATAATGAGTTTGGAGGGGGAAAAATTACGTTTAGTATATAATGCCAAATAAAGAAAGATTTTAGTCACCATTATTTGTTAATTTACCAGTATTCTTTTAACTTGGAAAAATATGTTGTCGCTGGCACTACTACGTTTCAAGCGGGCTGAATGAATGTTCATCGAGTATAACGGCCTGATTCTTCTTTGGG
The DNA here is from genome assembly GCA_016904865.1 of Pissodes strobi. Lineage (NCBI taxonomy): Eukaryota > Metazoa > Arthropoda > Insecta > Coleoptera > Curculionidae > Pissodes > Pissodes strobi. The sequence goes on along the minus strand of MU184313.1, from coordinate 204,579 downwards.
ATTATTTTCTATATTAATTTAGTTTAAATAATTAAAATTTCCGTTTAGGGAATCTTAAAAATAGTTTTAGTTTAGTTAACCTTTTACTTAAAGTAAGTTAATGTAAATTAGCTATTTTATTCATTACTGACTATAGGTGGTTTGGGTTAGTTTAATGTGTAGGTGTTGGAAAATAGAGAGTGGGCAACTCATCATCATCATCATCATCATCATCATCATCATCAGTTACTACCGAATCAAATAATCTATCAGTCACTACCGAATCAAATAATCCAAATTTCGGCATTGCTGCACCAAGCCAATTGGAAAAGATGTAGAGGGTCTACTTAGGTGTTGCCTGTTATCTGCAGTCTAACTGAGGTTATTTATTCTTCAATTTTCTAAGAACTTTTCCGTAATTCTTGATTCTGGGATTTTTTTACTTTTATTGCATTTGGCATTATATACTAAACGTAATTTTTTCCCTCAATACTCATTAGTCCCTGCAAAAACAACTGACCAAAGTAGCGATGCAGGGGTAATGCCATCTGGTCACTTTTTGGCCATCTGGTCACTTGCTGGTATTTAGATGAATTCTCGGATCGACGTTGATACATTTTTCTTCCCAGCTTCAGTTTAATACTTATAATATGTTTTTGAAGCTAGCTAAGTTAATTTATGGGATATTGTTTCGCTTTGACTGACACCCTTTTCAATTGAAAATAATGTTTCTGATTTTGCTTCAAATTTATATTTGATATTTTTTAATTGTACAGATGTAAAATATTGACTCAATTCTTCTAACTGCTAAGGAATTTGAGCGCATCCCTGATTTGTATCAAGTCGAATGCCTCTCGGTAGTCAAAGAATGCCACTATAATTCGTTTTTAAATCAGGAGTTTGATGGTGTATAAGTAAGTATTTGCACTTAAACTTCACCTGATACATGCCTGTTCTCGTGACTGGTATCGTCTAGCTTTTTGATCAGCCTCTTGAATTTCCATCTGAACCTAACAAATTATAATCAACAACTATCATAGAAGATTACCCTGAGTCAGTTCACATCCCAAATGCCTTGCTTTATCAACATTTTCTGAATATCCATTTGCACTTCAATTTAATTTATTAAGAATTATGGTTCGTCCATTACTAATTCACGATAGTGTTTCCTCAAATTGTTTTAGTCTGGATTCGGATATTCCAGCATTTATGGGCAAGTTTTTCTGGAAAATTTACCTGCATCAAGCGTAATAATGCGCAGCCAATAATAATTCCAAAATAAGCTTGATAGTTTCTGGATGTAAGTAAGAAGCAGGCTGGATAATTGATTTTAAATATGGAAAACGTAATCCCTGGTTCCCTTTTAGAGATTTATGTTTCAACTGAGACCCAAAGTCATTGTTATAGTAGATCAATAACGTCTCCATCCTTTATTAGAATGTGCTTCACTTAAGTCTGGGTAATATCTTCAACACCTGTCTTCTGCAAATATCTTCGCTTTTACCCTGAGTCATTTACTTATAATGTCAGAGAGGTAATTCCTCGAAAATAGAACACAAATAAAAATACTACACAATAAATAGTTAATAAATTAGTTGTTATAAATATAAAAGCATATCAGAATAAAATATTGTGAACTACTAAAATGCATAAACTACTAAATAAATGTCACCCTGTCCTAAGTTTGAACTTGATCTTGGAAATTATTATATAAACTTTAAAGGCAAACTATAGACAACGCGAGCAGGCAACGCGAGCGATTATCAACCGCAAACATGCAACGCTTAGCAGATTTTATGATATAAATATGCTAGCGAACCTTCAGTTCGTCAGACTTTGTGTCCCTAAACCTGAGTTGTCTTGCCGAGTACATTGCTCGCGGACTCAATTTCCTTCTCTGAGTCGTCTTGCTCGAGCACATTTCTCGCTGACTCAATTTCCTTACCTGAGTCATCTTGCTCGAGCACATTGCTTGCGGACTCGGGGGTTGCCTAACCTCAATACTACAAGCCAAATCTACAGGAGATTTATTAAAGGAAATTTTTCAAAATAAAAATCAGTAAAGTTCAAGTGCAAACTTTAAGTGGAAACTCTAAGTGGAAATTTAAGTGAATCTAATCCAAATTAACTATAAATGAAACACAACACAAACTCTTAAGAAAAACTTTATTTATAAAACAGTGACTAAAGACTTAAAAACAATTCATAAATATACCTCAATCGAGAAAGCATGCGCACCTTAGTACTTGGGTATAATATAACCTTATCAACATTACTGACCGATAAACATTGTTAATCTTTTCTCGTTAAGTTTGACCAATATACGTTGTTACTATTTATCCGAAGTGCTTTCTTTACCATCTCTTCTCACCTGACATAATAATACAGCGATTCCGGATCTTCTGCACGCTAATGAAGGCGTGGCGTCACGGGATATAAACATTTCGTGACAATATGAAATAGATCCGTGGTTGTAATAGTTTTAAAATCATCAACAGGAAAATCCACCATAAGGAGGAGAAGAAGGAAGAAACCAACACCACCGCTCCCACCGACGAACCCTGAATGGACCCGCCGCCGCCGGTGTGCAAAAATTGTATGTTCTTCTTATTATTAAGTTCTTTATTGAATTAAAAGGCTTGTTGGTTGAACCACATCAGGTTCCAGGACCAAAGTGGCCAGGTGGTAAGAGGGTGATTCTCTTCTTTAGTTCAGCTATAGCCTTGGAGGTACCTACAACTCTCCAATTTATTCCATTTAAAATTAATCCCTAATATATCTAAGCATGATGAGCCTTCTGCACTGTTCCTAACCGGTTTCTTTCTAATACCAAATGTAATGCGCATTATGTATAACGTATATACAAGACAGCGAAATAAATCTTCTCGTGAAAACAGCTAGGCGGAAAGACCCCCACAAACTCGGCTAGCACGTCGAGGTAGTATTTCTGTATTAGCTTTCTCCTCATCTTAGCAGTTGTAACTGGTCAGTCGTCTCCAATAATCATCAATCATCCTCATATTGTTCTTTAGGTCTTTGTAATCAGCACATCAGTAAATTTTGTATTCTGGATCATCGTTCTCGTCTCGACACGTCAGGCATCCGGCTACATCCAATCTGCCAATATTGCAATAATCGGTTGCAAACTGGCTCCATCCTAGGGAAAAACTGAAAAGTCTATCTTCCAGTAGCGTCCACTTTCCACTTTCTCTGCCAAACATTTATCGCCCTTCTTCTCACTTGTCCCTTAAAAAGTTTTTTGCCCATTCTAGGATCAGCCTGTATCGCTATACCATCTCTCTAGCAGTGCTATTCGGTATCTCTTATAGTCTATACGCTCATATAGCAGCTGTGTTAGTACGGTCGCAGCTTGCGTGGAAGTGGTCCTACAGGTCCCAGTTGTAGTTCTGGCAACCAGTCCTCTAATGGAGCTAGATTTGATACTACTCTGGAATGCTGGAGTTTGTGTCCGATTCCAAAACCTTCACGTTATAAAGGAGCAACGGCATCATTGCTTCATTGAAAATGATCCCAAGCCAAAGCTCTCGTAAGCTACTGAAAAATAGTCCTAACCATCCCTTTTTATATGAGCTTTAAGGTGAACCTATCGTCAAGCATCACTCCCATAGACTTATATTACTGTGCCTTGGATATTCTGCTATCTCCGGTCCTTACGGTCGGCTTCCCTCTTACTCTACCTCCAAATACTAAGTATTTCGACTTCTCTATACGATCTGAATTGGTTGCCTCTGCCCACGAATTAACTCCGGCCAGTGTCCTATTCATTTGCGCCTCAAGTGCCCGGCACATGTCACAATTGCCAGATCGTCGACAAACCACCTTATCAATCCTCTAAACACAACATAACAAAATAGTATTACTTGCAAAAGATAAAATTGAATCTTAGGCAAAATTATCACTAGCTGATGTTAATTTCACCTATATATTTAATACGTATTAAACATACTGTTTCCGCAATAAAAATATCAATTTTTTGCTGTATAAACAACGAGCTACAGGAACCGCTAGGTCCAGTTCGGTCCAAACTCGTCAACGTCCTCTTTTGTAAAATAACCAGATATCCGAGGAATGTTCGGGCACATGATCATATCCCATACCTCAGATGACACTCGATAAGAGCACTAACCACGGATCAAGCTCCTTATAAATAATCCTCATGGCATAACATCCCGATGATAACCTCGTCGACACATCGAATATATGATTTTTGAATTTTTAACTAAAAGATTTAAAAGTTCTCAATTTATGTATAAATCGATCCTTCAGAGTGAACCTGCAGCTCAAACAATTTTTTTATACCCACCACTCTTATTGATGATGTTATGTATAGGGAATCGAAATCGTAGTATTTTGACCATAAGTAATTCGTTGGCCTAAAATAAATACAACGAGAGCTCAATAACTGACGTTCTCTCGACCCTTGCTGTCACATCCGATAGATCAGACATAACGCATGGCAATTTATCATTTTTAAGACCATTCCGATAGGTGGGTTAACACAACGTGATTTACACAATCAAAGGCCTTGAACAAATCACAGAATTCGCTCTAATCAGTTGGTGATATTGCTTCTCCAGCAACATCAGTGCTTCTTGATTCCTAAAATTCAAATTACTCCAATCTCAAAATACGATAATTCTGAAACATATCTCATAATTATTTTTCTTCATATATTCTTTGATAATTATTGTTATAATAGTATATTATAACATAGTATATAGTATAGTATATTTTTACAATACAAAATAAGTCATACTCACTTTCTACTCGATTGGGTGTATTTCCAGCATTGATATTTCTATTTTTCGTTGCTATTCATTTTAAGGCAGAGGTTTTAGTGAGGGTTAAAGTATATGTACCGAAGCAAGATCTGACATTACATAATTAAATGGGGTGAACTACTAAAATACATAAACTACTAAATAAATATCAGGGCCAGCAAGTTTTTTCATATAAATTCTAGAGCGGACCATCGGTTAGGCAAACATTACCTTATATGGCAGCTGGGTTCAACTCTGGGAAGGCCATCTCTGGATTGAGTCCTCCAAACCTAAAATCTCCCGGGTGCTCCTCCAAACTAACAACAGTCGAGGCTAAGGTAAATCTGTCAAAGTTCTAAGTAAAGTAATATCAGTAGTTAAAGTGAATTGAATCTGAATGAAATTGAACTAAACTAGTCTGCCGGTACACAATACGCAAATAGGCATTGTTATTGTTTTTACCCAAGTGTCTTCCTTATCATCTCTTCTCACCTGGGCAGGGGTAGATCGATCTTATCTGAGCTACATAACCTACACGTCGAACAGAATGTTACAATAGCAACATCACATGACCATAAAGCTATATCTGCCTTTAGCTACAACTATAGAAAATTTACTCTTTACTACGATATAATAATGACTCCATATTTTACAAGTAAAAGTAGTGGCGTGTATTTTAACCGGTAAGAAAAATGATCTCTCTATTGGATGATCGAGGAAAAATACATGCCGAAATTGATTACTACTTGTGATAAATATCACTGGGAAAACCTTCCGGATTTGATTAATCGATTGCGGCGTTCAAAAGGTGTCGGTGAGTTATTGATAAATTAATGTCAACGGTTTAGGTGATTTAGAGTAAATTGCCGTTATATTTCTTTCGCGGATTTGCGAAATAAATTTTATTAAGGGTCGAGTACGACTAATAAATTATCGGTGAAATTGGTTTTAGGTAAATTAAGATTAATATCGAAGTGTCAGTGCATGCTTCGCACAACATTTTATTTATATTAAGTGCATTAACACGCTAAGATTATGTTACATACTGAATAAATAAACAGGTCTTTCTATTAAAACCAACAAAATACATTTCCATATGAAAATAATCTCTGATACTGGCTAGTTTATGCTTCGGTACCCTGGAAGTGGATTTTAAATGAGTTTGGCTAGTTTGTATGTCCTTACCCCTAGTAAATTTAATAAAAATATATAGGTTGGCGGTACTTATTTATTTTAACACCATTTGTAGCCATATGAGCACGAAATCGGTCCTCCAATTTGAGCCACCCGGACTAAACGAATTTCGAAGAGGTATTCCAATCCCTTTTAGCAGGGGTTTTTAACTATGTCAACAACTCTCAAGATATGCTCGAAATTCATCATTTTATCAATGAAAAGTCAATAGACACACTAAATCAATGAAGTACCCAATGGTGTAAATAGTTAAAAAAATGAAATGAGCTCAGTTCGAATCAGGTTTTAAAGCCGAAAACTTGCAGATTGCAGCTAAATAAACTCGTGCACTGTTATGAGGCGAACAGCTAATTATTAAAAAGTTTATGGTTCTAGTCGGTAGGTATAATACACAAGTAAATTAGATAATCACGAAGGCATTATCGAGATATTTACCAATTAAGGTAATACTATATTGCATTAAGGTAAGTCAAAATCAAAGAATCGACAAAGATAATAAATGACTTAATTTCAATGACTATTACGGTAACTATAACGTCAGTGGATATGATATGCGATAAGAAATGACCGACAGTCAGGAGTTCTTATAACATCAACAAAGCAAAAGAAAAAGAAATCAATTGATTATTATAACGTTAGCTACAAAAAATCGCTGCCTTTTAGAGTTACTAAATTAAATTATAACATTAGAGAGAAAGGATCGGTATGAGATAATGTTTGGACTAAAGGCAGTTATCAGCAAATTAATAAAACAAATACGGCAAGTAATTATGTGACTTACGAAATTAAATTATGCTATTAGAGAGAAGGGATCGGTATGAGATTATAGTTGAACTAAAGTCAGTTATCAGCAAGTTAATAAAACAAATGAGTCAAGTAATTATGTGACTTATGATAATAGCCTAACATTATGGTAAATGTACGCAGTACAAAAAGGTTAAGTCAACTGATTACAGTTCTATTGTTAGACGTTCGATATTCGAGATGATATCAGACACGATAATAAAGAAACTATGAATTTCTCCATCCACTTGCTATAATAATGAGAACGGGTTCGATATGAGATAATATTAGATCCAAGGTCATTTATCGGTAAGTTAATAAAACTAATACGGTAATTATTTATAAAGGAAGACGAGAAATAATGATCCTATACACGATATGAACAGCAAACGGCCTACTGTCGCCTAACTATAAATTCATTAATCAAAAGATATATAACGGTAAGAAGTATGCGGTTATTAAGGCAATTGAATAAATTAAAATCGAATTTACTTGTTTCTGGTCAAGTTGTAGACACTGGCGCTCTCTGGAAGTACGTCTCCACCATGGTGCATCACCCTGACAGCGAATATGTCCCACCGCAGCGAATATGCAAAGAGTGGGAAAAAACGAGTAGATCGGTTTACAATATGGCGAAAACAAAGTGCATGTTTGTTGAAGCAAGAGGAAGTATTAGGGGCCTAAACGTACTGATGGAGGGAACCCGAGTATGTTGTGATTACTAGGGGGCGCCTCCGTTGGACATAGTTGCTGGGGCCAGACATTGGATGAGAGGGAGAGTAATTGAGGAAAAGAGGTTGAATGGGGTAGCTGAGGGTGAAAGGGCGTATGTATGGGATAGGCTGGTGACAGTAAATAGTGAAGACACTAGTGAACACATGTCCAAGCTGTATGTAGATATGGGAGGAGGGGAAGGAGTTATGAGATTGGGCTATGCGCTCCAGAGGAAAGAAGGTTGGACTAAGGGTCATTGCAGACTAGAACAAGTGCGGGGGGCTGTTCAAGGGGAACTGGGAGCAGTAATGTACGGGTTCAGTGTTATTAGGGCCTTGGAAGGGGAGGGACGGCTCCTTCTCCTCACCGATTCCAAGATGGTAGTAGCCATGTTGCAAGGAGCAAAAACCAAGTACGCGACAGTAAATAGTATTCACTGTAAGGTGGCAGAAATGAGGAGTGAGGGGAAGATCGTTCGGGTAGACTGGGTTGCAGAGCAACAGGAGGGATGCAGGAGGCACACGCTCAAGCGAGGTTAGGGCAAGTGAGTTGAATGTTATGGCAAAATGAGGAGAGGATAAGGTTATTTAATGGAGCCGCGTTGAGGAAAGAGAGGAATGGAAAAATCTTGGAAGAGTGACAGAGACGATGGGAATCTAGCCAGAAGGGTAGATCCCTTTCTACAGTATGCAAGGAGGTAGGGAGGGATAAACTACACTTATCATTTAAAGGGATGCAGTTAGTGACGGGCCATGGTAACATGCAAGGATACGTGTTAAGATTCTGGCAAAAAGCCACTAATGGGATGTGTGAATGTGGAATAGGTAGTGATGATGCCGAGCATATACGAGGAATGCATGTTGGGAAAAGGATAAGGGCAACGGAAAATGCGAGAGTGAATGTGGGGGCCTGGGGAGAAATAAAGCTACAGTTGCATTATAAAGAGGCAGTTATTCATGTAAGGGCGGTCAATGAATGGGCGGAGAGTGCCCTGCAGGTGGAGGACATGGACAAGTAATTGACCGAAGCAACGTTGCATTGTAGTAGAGTAGCTGTCGGACTAGTTTTAGGCAAGATTCATTTCAATCCTGCAAACAAATTACTGTTACATCTAGAAATAGGATTATAATTAGGTTGTTTAGTCATAAGTGAATTTTTCCCCCTGTTGTTTCGATACAGGTCTTCAATGCCTGCTTATTACCCCTGATGACATACGGAATGGAAACCATGACACTCACTGTTAAATCAGCTAACAAGCTTAGAACCAGCCAAAGAGCCATAGAACGGATGATGTTAGGAATAAGCCTTAGAGACCATATCACAAATGAAAGTATTAGACAAAGAACTAAAGTTGAAGACCTCTTAACACGCATAGCCCACCTGAAATGGAGCTGGGTAGGACACGTTGACGACTTGAGATGGTCAAGACGCATTATTCAATGGAGGCCTCGTATACAAAAACGCAGCGTTGGCAGACCACAGTTACGCTGGCTCGACGATATCAAAAATAAAGTGGGCAACAGATGGCATCAACTGGCATAGGACAAAGAGGCATGGAAGAATATAGGGGAGACCTATGTCCAGGAGTGGACTGTGAAGGGTTGCTGAAAGAGGAAGAAGAAGTCATGAGTGAAATTGTTATCATGTACAATTCAGAAATTAAGTTAATCTTGTAATTTAAGGATCAATAAAGATAAAGAAGAGATCTTCTTTCCCCGCTGGTTACCGCATCACTATTGGGCTCCTGCACTATGGATCCCCGTAGTGGTGAGGTTGGTGAAGCGGAGTTGGTTGGGGGTTCCCTTGAGAGTGGGTTTGTTAGAGTAGTAGGTGGAAGTTAGGCCAATGCCGAAAGGTGGGAGGCAACAACATTTTCAGTTCATGTCCCACCGAAGGTAGCGGAAGGTAATTCCTCTTCGCTGAAGGCCTCATGGAAGGTAGCGGAAAGTCTTTTGCCCCACGGGAGATCCCTAGTTAAATTATAAGCAAATTTCATTTTTAATATAGACACACTAATATGTAACAAACCTTTTTCCTAGGAAGGGTAACCACACTAGTCGATAAATATCGACATTAAACGTTATGACCGATAATTCCGGAAACTAAACTAGGCAGCAATAGGCGAATAATTCCAATTTGAAAGCAGGCGATAAATAGAACGGATGGTCAAAAATAACCCCAAAATTGGTCACTTTTCTCTGTCTGAACGCGTGAAGCGTCCAGACGAGAAGGCCTGAGATTCCTCTCCGAAAAGAATATAAACCACATCTGTCAAGGGGCGCACTAAACGGATGTATCTATCGAGCAAGTTAAAACACCGAGAGTAAGGTCACGAGAAGTAAGGTAGCGAGAGTATCGATAACGAAAATCGACCAGTAAAAGAAGAAAATCTCAATACTGTATTTAGTAATATTTGTAACGTTACATTGGCACTATACGTTTTATAACTCTCAGTTTTCAGAAAAATACGAGCATTCAGATTGATTTCGAGACGAATTAGCCCATAAACGCCCTAATCAAACATATTAGCCCATCACTTAATAGGAATATAAAACATAAAAAAGTGTTAATAAAATTTAATTGGTCCAAGCCACTAAAACTATCATTTAATATTACTTCCGGGATCAAGGTAAATAACTAATTCTGATGAAACAAATATTTAGTGGTGAGCCCCATCAGAACTACTTATCGAACCACTAAACATAAAGAGATATGGAATATTAGGAAAAAATGGTACGTAGATACACAACACATTAACTTTTCTTAAATTTAGCTTTTTTAATAGGTGAAATAAGAAAGTGGATATTGTAAAAATAGTCTATAATTTAAGTCCATAAGTCGACGTATTCTAGTGCCTTATAGTACAGGTTTTTAATTGTGCCAACTTTGGAAAATGAGCCGCATTTACTCTCTCAGGTTTACGTTATGCCCTTAAATTTAACTTAATTAATAAATCAAGTAGAAAATTTTATATTACAAAAATAGACTAATTCTAATCCATTTTTTTAACTTCCCCAACTTTGGGAAAAACATCATTAAGTTACGCTCGAAATTCTATATCAAGGGAAAGTTCGTCCATTCTCGGGGGCTAATTGGCACTATAACTTCCATAACTCTCAGTTTTCCGGAAAATACGAGCGTTCAGATTGATTTCGGGATGAATTAGCCCATAAACGCCCTAATCCAACATAATAACCAGTCACTTAATAAGAATATAAGCCGTGCGGGGCAAATTTTCAAGTGGCAACTAACGTCAGCTGCCCGTAATGTCTTCGAAGAGAACGCGGGGCCGAGAAGGAGGGTGCCAGAGGCGTATTTCACGACTGGCAGGAAAAAAGCCCTTTAGAAAAAGTTTTTATTTCCGTATATAAACGATATTAATTTTAGAATGCGAAAAACTAATATAATCCTAAGATTAAACCAACTTACCTGAGTGAAGTTTAATCTTGATTATACGAGGCATCGTCGAAATAAATAGGTCCCCACCCCAATTTTTTCCTAATTAGATCCCATAACTCCCAAGTATTACAACAAGACTGATTAAATGCTGGTTAGCAGTGGCGAAGGGCAGCGAGGCGGCCAGTTTGTTTTTCCTTCAAACATGTGACCGTTTCGCACGGATAGAGAGATACTACACTGTACCTATTTACGAGACGATGCTGAAATATAATTAATTGGTGCACGCGCAGTGGGATTTGAGAAACTATTCAAAAAACGAGTATTCTGTTAATAGGAACAATGTTCTTGTTTTCCTCTGAAACTATTGCAGTGTACAATCTGAAGGGCAAGAAATTTTATTGTGAAGTAAATAACTGGAAATGGAAATGGGCACAGAAATAATTTTCTCAACGTTCTGAAGTATCCTAAGGCGCATCGCTATATATTTTCATTCAACTGATTTCCTAGTCAACATCATCATCATTAAATAACCTACTAAGTCCACTGCTGGTCAATGGTAAATTTGGACTTGAATCTATCTTAAGTCATTCGTAACCCAAACTTACCCAACTAGGGTTAGTCTTTTAGTTATAATTTTGATAATATAGGTCTAAGAGTAAATGATCATAACACACACCGAGTTTGAAAGCGAAAACGAAAAGAACTAAAAAAAAAATGGTAAAAACGGTATTTTTCTGACATTTCAACGCCCTGTGTACCCGAAATAAAGCATTTTCGGATACAAGTTTATATGAAATTTTTTACTTATTTTTAAGTGTGAAACATTGAGAGTTTTCATCAGCTGATATGTATTTTAAGGGGGTTTGAATTCCAATTTTGATTCGAGAACGTGCTTGACAATAATATTAAATAGCCTAAGATGTTTGTATGGGTTCATGATTCCTTAATTTCATAAAGTGCACGCCTTGTATGGGGGTAGTGGATTCTAATTCCTGGTTCATGCTGTCCTTTATATTTGCTTGGGGACGTTTCGGCGTTGATTTAATTAATTTGGAAATCTACCTTTAGTTACTCTTTGGATTATAATTCTTATGTAGATCTAAGAGTATATGTACAACAAGAGACTAATAAATCGTAATATTATTTTTAGGTATTATAATTGTTGCTGCGGTAGTCTAAAGAGAGGGGAATTAGCAGGCATGCATTTAATAATTATTTAAAAATTCGAATAATATTCCGCTGCGCCCGAAAAGCTTCTAGTTAATTACTTCAATAAATTCACGCCTTTTAGTTAGAATATTCTCAAGCCAGTTGGAGAATTTCCAACTACCTTTGCCATAAGCCGCACATAAAATATGCCCATGTTTACTCGTGTATAGATCGAGAATGAGCAAGAAGCCATTATGAGTCGTTCTAAAAATCAAACAGTATTGCCAAAGCTAATAAGCTATACTACTTAGCAAAATCAACAAAAGATCGTTATTATGAGACCCCATGTTTCACATTTCAAAATCGATAACAGTAACCCAAAAAATTTACGCATCAACAAGCCTCTCCATTAAAACCATTTAAATTTCAAATATTTACTTTTGGCCCAAAAAACCTCGAAAACCCGTGCAATATTGCAGGCATTTGCTTTAGCGTTATTCCGGGAGGGGATTTGCAGATTAGGAAAATTTCTGGAGAAACGGGAACACGAAAGGCAGGATAAAAAGAAATAATAAAAACGGATGAAAAGGAAACATTTCATGATGGTAAATTGATATTTACTCTCGTGTGCTGTATAAATAAACGTATGCATGGAGTTGATTGTAGAAATGGGGCTATTTCTTGTAGGAAAATGTGGGAAATATTACGTTTGTGTGTTACAGATAGAATTACAAGTTGTTTTAAGGCCCAAGGACTGGAATATATATCCCTTTGAAAAAATGGCTGTATTGTTTGTTTCCAGTAATTCAGCCTCTAGTTCCTGTGCTGGTTAGAGTGTTCGGTATGGAGCTATTACTCGAGCCTCAATCAATTTGCCTTGAAGGTTATCGTATTTTAAAATTTGCCTTGAAAAAAGTTGCATACGTCCCAAGGCCCAACAAACCCTACCTTATTTGTGGTGATTGGAATTTAGTAAGAGGGCATTTTCCTTTGCGAAATTTCTAAATAAATATATCTCTTGGTATTACTTTTTTCATGAAAAAATAACAAAATGATACCCAAACAAGATAGTCAAAAACTGCGCTTCTATATCTTGTTCCTACCCTAAAATATCGGCAAAAGAAGATTCTACTAGAAAATCAGTGGGTTTCGATAAGTTTTTTGAAAACGTACCTTTATATTTTAACGAAATTTTCTTTCTTATGTCAGTTATAGTTGTCTTAATTTTTTTTTTAATGCTTCCTTAAATGATCAAATTGCTGTCCATCATGCTCTAGGCATTGATGGAGCATCTCTTGCGTGGAAAAAGATGCAGCTTCAATTTCGGCACTTGATAGGTTGTGAATTACATTTCGAATCCAGTACCATGTCTTGGCTAGTTATAGGTTGAGTTCTAAATACAATGTCCTTTAACCCCATTACAAACAGTAATCTAAACAGATTAGGTCGGGTGATCTGGGTGGCCATGGAAATAGACTTCTTCTTAGCTCTAGGCATTAATGGAGCCTATCCTGCGTGGAGAAAGATGCTGCTGCGAATTGCATTTCGAATCGTGTATTCAATATCTTACCTAGTTGTAGATTGGGTTTTAAATCCATCCTTTAAACCCCCGTAAAAATGAAACTAGAAACACGTTAAGTCTGGTGATCGGGGCGGCCATGGAAATAGATTTCCTCTTCCGAGGCTATTAAAATATCAGTCTATATATTCCAAGTTGCCAATACTTTGTCGTCTAACGTCTTAATTATTTCTTTCTAGCGGAGCAAGAAGCCAACTTCAGCAGCTGCAGTACTGTTAGTGTAGAGTGAGCGAAGTTATAATATCACAGATGTATGTATTCACCAGCATATGTGTAATAAGCAGTCAACAGATATATTTTTTTATATATAAAAAATATCAGCTTATGCTAACTAGAAGAAAATATTTTGAATTTGGGTTAGCTTTGATAAGTTAGTTATCATCAAAGTTAACCCAAAGTCAAAATACTTTCCCAATCCTACCAGGATCTTCCTGATGGCTTTCCAATAGCAATCAAGAAGCCTTTTTAGATATAACGTCTATATATTCTCCCTTCCGATCTTTGCACTTCTGGAAGAGATGGAACTTCTTGTATTTTTGTGGTTTAAAGCTATTTAACAATTTTCTTGATATCTAATCTTAACTGTTCATAGATGTTAAGTCACTTTGTTTATGTAATGGATATTCATCAAACGGTTTTAGTCTCTTACACCGTCGAACAAGTTCGTTGTTGTTGTTTCCTTATCTTCCCAGACTCGCCTGGTGATTGCCTGCAAGTATTTTGATTTCATCTTCAATCGCAGGTATCTTCAAGTCGCGATGGATGTCTTTGATGCTGATTTCTTGGTCCATCCACAGAGTTGGATGTCATAAGCTCACACGGGCTTCAGGATTTGTAGAATAGAGGATTGCTTGTAGAAAAGCATTTTACTGTGTAGTGATAATTCAGAATAGCTTGTCTGACCCTGAAACTCAGCTGGTCACTTTTCTTCTCTACATGTGTTTTCCAACGTAGCTTTGCATCCAAAGTCATACCAATATAGTTAGCTTCTTTGGCACGTGGGATGATTTGCTGGTTGAGGACTATAGGTTTATAGTCGCATTTCTTGTTGGTGAAATTGACGGGAATCACTTAGTTTGTCCAGTTGTTTTCTGAGAAGAGTTATGTTGGGCAAGCCCAACAAACTGTACGATACAACAATATACTTTTTGATTCATTTTTATTCTTTCAAATATATTTTACTGCGGTATTTCGGGTGCTTTCACTGCTATCAATCTGCCAAACTATCCTACGATGAGTACTTCTTGATCAATGATCATTTCCATTTTTTCGGCTCATCTGGCACGTCGTGTTTTTTTATGATTATATATTGTCACGCTCGTCGTGGAGGTATCCGGCTAGAAACTTAGCCTGGTTGTGCCATATATTTTATGTAGCTTCGGTAGGATCGATGTGCGCATGTGAGAAGAGGTGATAAATAAGATACTTGGGTTAAAACGATCAAAGACTTAATAAATTTGCACTCTACCTGATAGTAATACGCATGTCTTTTCGATTCAGGTATAATGTGTAATGTTTATGAGTGGTTGTGAAACGAGTCACAACAGGTAAAATGATTTTATAATTTTCACTCGGACTATATTATTTGCCTTTTAACTGCTAAGTAAAATGCTATTCAACTCCTAATAAAAGGCATAAAAATATGCTTGCAGAACGATAAATTCTTCCTAGAAAGTATAACCATTAAACTATCAACGAGCACCACCGTAACGGACAGATCGGCAAAATCAGCCACAAATAATTTCCAAGAAAATATAACTCGCAACTCGCATAAAAACCTTTGTCAGTTTCCGATCGATCGATACGTACCGCGCGTTAATTCAACCTGTCCACTCCAATAATCTAGTAATCTAGCGCTTACCCCACTTAATTCCATACGCTCAGCGACCTTAGCACTCACCTCATCCCTTAACAAAAGGCAGTATTTAAGTTTCAAGAGACTCGCTGCGTGCACGTGGCTATCGTCCCTAAAAATTACGTTGGGTTTAATGCCAATTTCTCGATATTTACCATTTCGGCCTTACCATTTCTAATTAGGTTCGGCTTAATGCCAATTTCTCGGTAATTTACCATTTCAGCCCTTGCCACTCCTAGTTCCCCTCGGTTTAATGCCAGTTTCTTGTTCTTGAGTCTTTCGGCTTAAAAAATTCGATATTATATATCTTCTATTTCAAGAACACAATTCACGCGAGATTAATTCTCCAATTAAAACAAGATTCTTCCATGCGACAATTAGAATTTATCTTTTACAAACAACTGTGTCAATGTTTCTGTTTAGTGTGGACAGAAACAACATGTCAGTTAAGTCCCGAGCTTGTGTCTTTTCTATAATATATATTTACAGCATGGGAGACGAAATGGTTTGAAAGGGCATCTTGATAGTATATTATTTATGATTACTTTTAAAACCATTGATAGTGTACCTCATTTTACCGCTTCCTAGGTAGTCCTTAAGAGAACATTGAAGATACTCTCGTTGCATTTTAAACAATAAAACTACAGTCCATTACAATAATTCTACCATTCCAAACGATTTCAAACGACTATTCTGATACTAAAATCCTCCATTATCAACCGTATTAACTTTTGCACTTTTGCTATTAGCTCCATTAAAAATAATTGTTCCCTCCTGCGCTTTATCCATTACAATATTTATTTTGAGCCGGTGCATTAGAGTTTTCTCATTTCCATGCAAATTTTGACGCAATGACTTTAGTTTCCAGCGAGCTAAACTAAGTTAGGGAAACAATTCCGGTACGTTACATACGAGAGCGGTCTGATGAGTTCAGTTCCTAATTTGTTTCCCAGTTGATTCGTTTTAAGGTTTAATATAACTTTTAGTAGCAGGTCTGATGGTTAGTCAATGTGTTCGGGTATACCGCCACGTACATATATATTTTTTAAATTAAATATATATTACGGCTACAAATAACCTTGAATCAGTTCATGAGATGCTTTAGCCATTATTTTGCATTTCATCCTCTCTGCATCATTGTTTTGTCTTTTAATATGTGTTAGAGATAACTGAGTTTTCACTTAATACCTTCTTAAGACATGTATGCTGTTTTCCTCATTGAGCTATTCTTAGAGCGCATGTTATTTAATCAATGTTGATTTGAATTTAATTCATTGTGAATTAGGTAGAAGTGGTGGCAATAGACAGGCGGTGGTTCTCGCAGTTTTTCAATTTTCAACCCAAAAGTTATCTTTCTCGAAAGCATGAATATACCTACGTATGTTTCTATATTCATCTCAAGGCATCTATGGGTTTGTAAGTAACTTATTTTGTTAGATCGGTTAGTTGCCATTTTTGCTTTCTATCTACTAACCCTTGTAAACTGCCACGGGATATAACGCTTTTAATACACAAATGCAGTCTCTTGACGAAATTCTCCAAATTAATTATGTTGCTGCGAGTAAATGGCAAGGATGTTTCCGTCATGTTGAAGTTACGACAATGTTTTGATAATATTTACGAAGATGCCGCAGTTTCACCTGAAAACTAGAAGGCGAACTATTTTGCAATTTAATTAATATTGTCAATAGCTAATTATTGTAGAAGGATAATTTAATGACACCCCGTCAGATAATGAAGCGCATACCCAAATAGTTTACATTGAATATGAATACAAGGTAACGAACACCATCCAGAACTAAAATTAAATTATTGTACAAGTGAAGATAATAAAGGGAAGTAGGTTCATAACCACGCGGAAACTACTATATTATATTCAGGAGTTTTAGATGTTTAATAGACAAGTTTTTGGTCCTTTTCTCACATTACTATTTTTGCTATACTTTCACAATTTGTAATTTTATGATACACACGTTTTTTTCAAAAATTGAGACCATGAGCCAATATTACCTAATATGTTCTTCAAATAGTGCACATTTTAATTTTGAGAACTTATTTTTTCCGAAATAATCGCTATAGTAAAAATAGTTATTTATCCATCAAGTGTGTAAAGCAACCCTTTTTTATGAATGGGAACATTGTCGCATGAGCCGTAGGCGAAAGTGACAGTCCCATGAATAAAAAAGGGTACTTTACACATGAGTAGCATACAAAACTTTTTTTTCTAGCGAAAAATATATGAAAAAACAAAAATAATATCAAATTACTTTACGCACTGCACTAAACGTCAAAAAATATGTCAGATTTAGTTTACGCACTAGTGCGTAAAATACCTTACTTTACGCACTGCACATTAAAAAGGCCTATTTGACGAATCTTATAAGAGTGCGTAAAGTGAGTATTTTACGCACGGTAGTAGAAAAAATATATATTGGGAGGGCATTTTGCTTTATATTATTGCGATTTAATGTATATAATTAAATCCATTTTATTCGCTACTTTATTGAACCTGATTTATTTAATTTTTTGAATAATAAAGTGGTTAATAAGTATTTGTGTGCCTGGCCTAAATGTAGTTAAAGGATATCACCTTGCCACTAAAATTTCAAGATACGGTTTTAAATGTTTTACTACGAAACGACAATTTTAACAATTCTGTATGTTTATGCCTTCTAGATCTAATAACTTTTTATCTTACACCAAGTTTCAAGTTACTATTTGAACCAGCCCGGTAACAAGAGTATCGAATTTTCAAAGTTTAACAACTGAGAATATCAATAAACTTACAGAAAGTAGGAAATTGTAATGAACTGGGTAATTGAGTCTGAAAGATTAA
Organism: Pissodes strobi; assembly: GCA_016904865.1. Taxonomy (NCBI): domain Eukaryota; kingdom Metazoa; phylum Arthropoda; class Insecta; order Coleoptera; family Curculionidae; genus Pissodes; species Pissodes strobi. Next base: position 186,310 of record MU184313.1, on the reverse strand, counting down.
GCAATATCTAGTATTTGAAAGTAAACTACAAATAAGATAGCAAAATTATTTACTTTTGAATGTTGGTGGGAAATCTGGCGTAGGTGTTACTAGAATAGTTGAAGATCCTATCAAATTAGTATATCAGTAAAACTAACACTATTAGTTGATCCAAGGTGCTACCAAGAGCATTTTTGCAACTGTATATTTTCTTAAGGCTTTGGATTATTTTCCTTTTTAATGTTTCCTTCTTGTTCCTTTCTTCTTCTTCTTCTGATACAAGCTGTTTTTACTTAATATTAACATTTAAAGAACCTAAATTGTCATAGTTGATCAAAACTAAAAGCTAGTCCGGCTGAACCAGCCGAGTAATATTTTCAAAAGTATTAACATGATTAGATAGTAAAACACATGTTAGTGTGGTAAGTATCATAATCTTGCTTATATATTTGAAATAATTTCTGCTTTAACTTTTCTGCTCTTGGTAGCACCTCTCGTAACTTTGCTTGAGTGGCTGCTTTCATATTAGAAGGTACGGTACCAAAATCAGGGTGCTTCCATATTTTCTTCAGAAACAAAGTCATTAATTTAAGATACAAACAATTTGTATTTTCGAGATTGCCTTCATCATAGTACACATTTGCCATGCAAACCATCTCTAAGCATGCTCGGTAAATCTAAAATAAAAAAATCAAATATTTAAAATGCTTTTAACTCAGTTTAAAGGTACCATGAAGTAATACAAAACCAGTATACATTCAATTAAGTAAGCACTCAATAGTGAAAACACATATATTCCAAAAAGTGATTTTTGCAGGCCTAGGCCTAGCCAGAAACTATACAGAAGTATTCCTGTAGCTAGGAGGTACAACATGAAGATTTCCTTACAAGTTTCATTATCTGTCAAATTATCAAAACTTAAAATAAAAAAAAAATATTAAATAAAATGCTAAAAATATCCTTTTTATGTTGATGGGTTATATTATCAGGGGATATGACCCTAGAACCCACTTAAAAGATTTGGTGTCATGCCCCTGGCGTATCAGATATGTAGAGATTATCTAAGGGCTCTGGTCGACAAGCATCACACGTTTTTAAGATTTCTGAATATACAAGCACTTCAAGAAAGAAGATGGATATAAGCTAAATTGCCTTAGATCCTACTAGTTTACTCCTTGAACAGCTAAGACGTCAATATTCATGACTCCACCCCTGATCAATCTCTACCAATAAATAATACGTGGCATATCTCCTGCTATTTATCCTTCCTTGAGGACTTTCACCACAAGGAGGGATAAATATCAGGAGGTATTCCACGTATTTATTGGTAAAGATTGATCAGGGGTGGTAGGGAGGTTACAGGAAGTATTTTGTTTTGTTTCTGAAGGATATTGAAGGTGCTGACTTCGCTCATTCTAGGAGCAAAAATTAACCCCAGAGGGTGTAAAGCACAGGTTGTAGATAAAAAAAAAGATCACTAGTGATCCCTAGTCATCCTACCACCCACCCTCGTTCCAAAAAAACAGCAAAAACAGCAAAACAAACAGCAAACCAGACAGCAAAAACAGCAAACAAACCTGTTTTGCTATTTTGGCTGTCTGTTCTGCTGCTTTTGCTGTCTGTTTTGCTGTTTTTGCTATTTTTGAGAACTAAGGTGGTAGGAGGACTAGGGATCATTAGTGATCTTATTTTTTAGATCTAGAGCTTGTGCTTTACACCTACTAACCCGAAGGCATGCTCAAAAACCAGGAAAAACTTTAAGGAATTTTCAAAATGTAGTTCGACTTAATTGCAGTACCCGTTGTACTGACGAATTTCAATCGTGCTGCTGTTTATACACAAATAATAGACATCAGTTGCAATCAAGTTAGTTTGAAAATTATATTTCTTGAAATGTATTAACTGATATGTGTCCAGTTATATTAAAACAATTAGTAGTATTATGATTATTTTTATATAAACACAGCAGTAGAAAAACTTAATTTAATCTGTCAATTAATCTCAATATTAAAGTTTGCATGATCTGGATCGGACAAACACTCCTTCTTGACGGAAAATGAAACTACGTAATTTGTGCGTGAATGTATTTTTTATGAGTCTCGACATTAAAGAAGGAATTAAGGAAGGTTCCGATCACGACAGCGAGAGGTGTTTTGAGAAGGTACCGCTCTTTTTTCTTTATTTTCTTTCAAGTTTAGATATATTTTCTAATTTTACGTCTGATATTGTGTAGGAAAAGGATAGTTAAATTGAGCTTACAATTCACGTGTGGCATTGCGGGAATTTTCTGTTATATTAAATGTCGGCTATGTTGCACGTGGAATTATTTTCAACCTAACCTTAATGTATCATTATCTTATCTCCAGAATTATATTCGTAAGTTGATGCCTGAGGCATTAAATAGGCAAGTATTGCCTGTAATATCGTTTCCTAATATCTTTTGCATATACCAGTGTCTACGGTGTATATTTTGCCTGTCGAGTAGATATTATTGTCGTTATTTGAGGCTTGAGGCTTCGTGAAAGAGGAAAAGGGTCTTATTCCTACAGAGGAGCTATGGTTATTGAATATTTATTTTTTAAACACAATCCAATTAACACGTGGACTGTCGGAGCGTTTTTTTATTGTATTCTACGATCCGGCTCGAGGTTGATATTCCTTTTTAATTATTCATAACTCCTGCGAAGGAATTGCTGTGTGGAGGATAGTAAAAGTAATACTCCCTTAAAGGTATGTGATGCATTTGTATGCAAGAAACTGGCAGTGCGCAGCATTTCTGCCAGGTCGAAATGAAGGTCAAAACCTTTTCTCGGTCTTATAGACCGCGCCGGCTTGGAGGAATGTTATTTTCTCGGTCAAGCTTTTAGTAGAATCAACTGTTTTTGTTTGTACTTCGGTTCTGGTTTGGAGAGCAATTTGTAGAAGTTTTAAGTTGAAGTTAAGTGTAGGAGACCCTATACCGCTTCCTCGAGAATCGCTACCTGTTGTTTATGTCATGTGATGTCGATCAGTTATTCCTAAACCTACATATATTTAAAAAGTGCGTTTTCAAGACAATTTTATGCCTTGGAAGGAACAAGACGATAGGTTTAGTTTACCTCTATCTTGCTTTACCTTTTTCCTAGATTAATTCAAAGGTTTCTACTTGGTTATTTTTCAATCTTATCATCAATTATTAATTTAGATTTCATTTTGTATATTATTTGTTTTATAATATATCCGTTCAAAAACAAATTTTGAGCAGAAGTTCTGTTCAAATTGGCGAAGGAAAAAATTAATGTACTTTCTTTCCTGAATGCTTTATCATTTTCTATTTATTATTACTACTACCCCTATTTATTTCTTTTCTCAAAAATTTAAACTAAATTAACTGACGTTTCTCGCCAAAGAAGAGTTTACATTCCTGATGAACTATTTAACTGCCTTGTACTGCTTTTTTGCTCATGTTTTGATACCCCTGGCACCACATACGGCCCCATAACCATGATATCTTTTGGTGTCATCACAGGACAGATTCCGGGGCCTTAGGCATCTTCGGCATCATCATCGCAGAAGCATGGATAAATCCCAAGGTAGTGATCCAGTGTACGGAGATCACCAAGAATATTCCGCCATAATTTTATTTCCCATCCAAATTTTGTCAAAGGGTGCTTAAAATAAACCCTTCAAAAGCTTGAAATTTTGCATCCTAGCGCAGCTTCATTAATTGGGAAATTAATATTATTAGCATGATCCGAATGTTTGTTTTTTGATAGATTAGATTACAATCAACAAAAGCCGGTCAAGGTATAAGTAATTAATAAGCCGTTGGCGCTTTTTCCTTAATATATAATACATTGTATCACACTTAGCCACAAATTTTCTTGGAATTACGAAACGCCCCAAAATTCACCACAGAACCCTTCGATTGACGGAGTGGAAGACCTTAGCCAGATCTACAAAGGCGACATGTAGTTCAGTCTAATGTTTTCTGGCTTTTTCTTGGATTTGACAAGCTTAGCAACCTTAATAAGAACTAACAAAATAGCAGGAAAATATCTGGCATTTTAACAAAGCACTAACCTTTAAAATCACAGAATAAATTTATCGTATGCACTAAATATGCTAAAGTCAGAGACTGTAATATTTAAATAAATATACGTCTATACTGGCATGTTCAAGGCAATTGTCCCAAAATAGTAATTCTTAATCTAGTACGAAATTCGCATAAATCAAAGGCCTGTTTTGACGGTATACTCCCCATTGATTTGTTGATGTGCTTTTCACATTCGCATCACATTCAAAAATATAAAGCTGATACCCAACAAAGCAGTTTCCTGTAAGGGGATATATCTATTGAAAGAAGCCTTCGGAATTTGTATAAAGTTAATAAGAACGGGGGGTTTCGCCCGCTTACCGCTGCAGAGTGAGTAGAGCAAAATATCAAACATATTCACGAGGGAGAGACGAACAAACGGTATATTTTAAAATAATGTAAGAGCTTCTGTATTGTTTTTGAATTTACATTTCATAAGAAACATGATTTTATTATATTCCACTTCGCCTCTTATTCTTGTTCCACATTTTGAATATATTTATATTAGTTAATAACTAAATTTTGCTAGTTAAGAAATTCTCAACCTTCATCAGTCGGGATAATAAGAGGTAACGGATTTTTCTTTGTTTAGCATAGAAAATGCATAAATAGAAAAATAACTTTAATGTCGACATATAAAGCAAATTAAAGCAGAAACTGTCACTGCGCGAAGGGTGTCTGATCATGGCACTAGTAATAAACTAAAACCCAACTTGTTTCGGAACTTAAGCCAGCGTGGGTAATTCTTGTCCGCTCGTTCTATAGTAGACGAGCAACGGAATAACATTGCTGCTTGCTGCTATTTTATTATTAATTATTTTCACACAGTTGTCTTTGCTAATGAAGACAAACAGAATAGTGAAGCTCTTATAATACAACTCAGACTTATGCGACTATAACAATTGTTGCAAAGGAGCCAAATTAATCAAAAACAACCTACTTTATAAACTACTCTTATCTACGAATAAAAATCTTACTCAGCAAACGTTATCTGATCAAAAACTCTCGTACTAAAAGAAGGCCCAATAAACGCACAACACAAAAGAAGAACTGACAGAAGCTAAGGTGGCTCAGGCAAATCTCGTGAAGTGGTTACGCTGCGTTAGTCGCAAATAGGGAGTTGAAGTGCCCCGGCCGGGGCTAAAATAAAAGCAAGAGGGCTCGAAATTACTTCAGCGATGTGTCTTCTTAATTTTAGAAAATCCCCCCAATTAATAAGAGGAAAAAGTTTTTCCCAACAAGGGTCTTAAGGAGGGATCTCTTCGTGTACCGGTTCAAACGCTACGAAGTATGAAGGAGGATAAATAATGAACGAATTGACAAAAATCTGCTGTATTGGCAGGCATGGAGATTTTGCATGCCTATGTTTCAAATGAAACTAGCTTACTTACCCATTCGTCTTATGCTTATTTGTAATAAAGCTGATTTCTTCATTCCAAATTACTTATGTGTCTAACATATTGTCTTGTTAAAAAAGCACGCGTATGTAGCACATAGGTATGTAAAAATAACTTATTTGTCACTTTGGTAACTGTAAAAAATTTAAAATATTTTTGACGGTTGAGGAAAATGTCATATCTCCCTCTAACCTAAGTTGTTATTCTTGCCAAGTAATTTAAAAACTCTTCCAAAATATTGCCACATATAGTGTTCCACCGTATATGGGCCATATTCTTTGGCTGTAGGAACTGGGGTTTTCTATATGACTCTGGCTGGCTTAGTGTTGTGAGAGGATTCTTGTGAGGCTTCCCATCACGTGTCGCAGAGTATATTTGCTTGTGGTGATCCTCCTTGCTCTATCAGGTTGCGTAGCTCAGATGGTGATGAATAGAATAAGAACTCGCTGACTTCGAAACAAATGTACGTATATTGATGCCCAGGTTTAGTATAAATTGACGTATGCACCTATGTTGATAACCATGTTTGAATATAATTTACCAGAAGAGCGTGAAGCGCATGACCATTCGTTGGAGACTGATTGGCTGATTGGACGAGACCTATTTGGTTCCCTTGAGGCAATTTGAGGTTCCCTTGAAAGTACTTTTAGTTTATGTTGAATTTAAGAGATCTAATTCGTTTACTTTATATTGGTATGCTTAATTCGGTTTCACTTTAATTTAGGTTCACTTTACTTTGACTAACCTTGTTTACTTTTTCACTGACGTAACTTAGGGAGGTGTGAACTTGATGCCAGTAAGCATTTGCAGTTGAGGTACTACGAACTGGAGCAAGACTGGAGGGTTTGAACTTGTTACCAGTAAGCATTTGCCGTTGAGGTACTACGAACTGGATCAAGTTGTCGTTTACTCGGTTTGCACGTTCTTTTATACTAAAATTTGTTGAAAGCTTACTGATTGCTTTTAAAACATGTTTAGATAATAAGTATAATAATTTTATTTCAAAATCAAGTATCAAGTTCAAACTTAAGATTGAGTGTTCTTTTTCGGCGAATAGGATTACTAATTCACACATGCCCTCCTCCTTCTTGCATTGGTCCCCAATGCAAAAACATATTTTACGGTCAGAAAGTTCGAAAAGAAAAGAATCTGTCTATTTTTTTTGCTTAGCAACTGTTAAAAAAATCTCTATTATAGTAGAGACGATAAAAAACTCATTTTCGCAAATATCTAAAAGAAGGGAACTTCTCTAAATATTAACGAGTGATCCTCAATATTCGAATAGTCATATCGTTCCTTACATAATTAAATATAGGTTATGTTTCAAAGCACCTAATCTCGGTCCTATTTATGGCTTAGTTCGGGCCTGGATTCCAACCAATGGTCGCCCCTGCTACTCCTACTCAGTTCAGAATATTTGCTGTGGGTCTCCATTTGGCTGCTATTTGTATAAGAGCTGTTTTCCATCTGACCGAATTGCAGGACGCCATTGAGTAGTGCTCTATGTACATGCAAAAAATATAAACAAAACATGAGTAATCAATATTAACAATTAACTTTTATTCTAACGTTTTTTTTTGCCTCGGTTTTTTTTAAATATATTTTTTCCTCTTTTCTCTTTCATAAATGAAACATACTAATTTTTATTCTCTGAAAAACATCTTATATTATACATTACCAGTATGTAATTCACTATTGTTTTCATATTTATCGTCAGTTCCGGACGTCTCCAAAAATGTCGGTAATTATGCTTCACAATAATTACTTGCAATTATTGTAATTATCATTGAATCATACAGTATATATTAAATAATTATGTCGATATCTCACGGATATATTACAAATTTGAAAACATTATTTTATGGCTTAGTAATCTATCCCAGTTAAGTTATTTTTTATATTTATTGTTATCAGAACAATCGGTCATTAAAAAAATAATTGTTAATGAAATATTGATGATTACTTATTTATGTTACAGATACGGTTAGAAAATACGTGAGAAAAATTTATCGATATACTTTAGCTGTTTTTAAATGTACTAATCAGCATTCTTCACTGCTGTTTAGCTGTCATCGCGTGCATTGTTGTGTGGCCTTGTCCTCGATATGTCGAAATGCATAGATGTTGCAGGTTTCCAAATCTTGCAATGCCTTGTTATTGTTCGGGGGTTTATTTCTGTTAAAAGTAGTAACAAAATGTAGCACGTATACTTGGCCTGGGTTTTTGATTATATAATATCGATTTCTTGATTCCCAATAAAAGTCAACATTGCCGACATTGTTTAGAATAACATCGGATATTAAACATTATGTGCGCTAGTTACACCTTTTGACTGCCATGGATTATATTAATTTTATTGATGATTTCAATTATTGGACATTAGTATTTTTAATTATTATTATCCCTCCCAGATTACGCGTATTTTCTAAGAAAGATAATTGATTAATACTCTGAATATTTTTGCAACATACAAGTTTTTCGCTTAGTATTCATAACATTCTAGATACACTTTTAATACTTATGTTTTACTTATTATTAATATTAGGAATGTGTATTGAGAATGCTATATTTCTGTTTTACGGCTGCATCTCCATATTTATTTATTTATATGTTTTCATTTCTATGTCTTAGCGTGTGTTTTCTATAAATATGATATCTACTCTAATTGCTTCATGTCCTATGAGTCCTTATTCTGTCTTTCTTTAATCTATGTTTTCTTATTCTACGCACGATTCTCTATTCTATTCTATTATATATTTATGTTGGTTATTGTTTTATATGTACTTATTCTACGTTCTCTCGTATCACGGTATATGGTATTTATTCTGTTATTTCTATATTTCTATACTTTATGGTTCCTTATTTTATTTCCTTATCTTATCTTATCTTATTCTATGTTTTCTTAGCTATGTTGGTTTATTTTTCATCTTCTAATCATTTATCTACATAGTTTATCTACGTATTTTGTCTATCTCTACCTATTGTATTGTATTGTATGTAAAGGGGTCGCTCGGCTTTTCAGCCCTTCTTCACTTAGACCTAAAAGGTCTTTTGTGATTACCCTGCTTTAGATTTTCCAAGAAATGCCTGCACTTTTCGCGAAGTTCTGGATATTTCTAGGGGCGAGTTGTGTAATATCCTTGGGATTACATACTACTCCTTCCAGATATTTTAGCCTTTGACGGGTCAGTTCTCTACATTCGCAAAGAATGTGTTCCGCAGTTTCGTTTGCTGAGTTGCAAAATCTACAACGTGAATTCTCAGTCTTTTTCATGTTATGGAGATGGTATCTCCATGGTCCATGACCTGTTAGGAAGCTCATGACCAGTCTTAGATCGTTTTTATGGAGCTCTAGTAGCTTCTTAGTGTATTCAGGTGAGTGTGATATGAATCTTTTCGCCTGTCGTTGTCCTGGAGTGTTTCTCCAGTAGGCGTCTTTCTGCCTTTTTTCCCACTTATCGAGGTTCTCTCCGAGGTGTCCTCTGGTGGTGCCATAGAATGGCTCATCTATCTACCTATTTTATCTACATATTTTTATCGGCCGATAATTTTGTGATGTAATTTACCTCTCCCCTCTAACTTGTGATTTTCTTCATATCACTGCTACCTGGCACTTGAAATGCCATGCTTTAAAGTGAAGTTCACTTCAAAGCACCGTGGTTTGCGAAACTAATCATTTCTATTAATCTTTAATATATACAATATGCCCTTACCATAAGAGTGGCCTGCGATTGGCCCAATTCATATTAATACTACTTAAAAGAAGAGTGAAGAGTGTAAGATACTACTTTACTATTTAATGTGATAATTTAGCTTGAAGAATGTTGTTCCTGCGCGTATCGTGAACGTCTAGATGAAAGGACCTAGTTTACTGACGGATCCGATATGTGCACCCTTTGCCTTTAAACGAAATCGGTTTACTGACGCACCAGATACGTACGTACTCTGGATTTAGATGAACTTGGTTGACTGGCAGACCAAATAAGTGCATCCTGTATTGTGCTAGGCGGGCTTAGTTTGCTGGCGGACCAGATACTTGTACCCTGTGTATCTTAGAGGTTGATCAGGCTCGGTTAACTGATAAACGATGCTGCACGCTGCTGCAATTTATTCTCGGTTCGACCTTCTTGTTTTTTTACCGCGTAAAATAATAATTGAATGGAGAATCGAGATTCATTTTTATGAATCTTTAAAATATGATAATTTTCCGTTGACAACGTCATCTGGCTACTGCCATATATTACGTATCTTCAGTATTTTGTACGAAAAATTCTGGTATGAATAGTTTAATTTCGCTAAAATTCGTGACGAAACTAGACGCAGTGGTAATTTTTTTAAACGATATATTTAAAAAAAAACTTTTATCTTTTGAGATTTGATAGAGTATGCTTAAAATCGTAAATTTTCCTAAACAATATCGCTTTAAATTAGATCATAAAAAATTTAAACAACTGCGACAAATCAACAATTATTATCTGTCAAAATTGATATTGTGTTGCAAGTATGGAGAAAAATTACAATTTAGGATCGAATTTACAAAAAAAATTCTTAAAAAAGTATTTCCACAGCAGTTTTATGTCTGGGTTTGAAATTTCAGCCGGTGAAGTTTGGGTTAGTTTGGGTTAGTTTTTTTACTATTTTTGGCAAATAATGAATTGCGATAAAATTATAACCTAATTATAATGCTAGTGCTTTTATTCAAAGTGCCTCATTTTTTTTAAATTGAATTACTGATGTTTATGTCAACATTTTGAAACTCTAAATTTTGCAAATAATGAACATCTGGTTAAAAAAAGATAAATAAACTAAGGACGGTTTGATCAACTCGCCTTTTGAAAAAAAAAAACATTTTAAAATTAATTGTACCGTAAATGCCTGGCTGAGCTTGCATACATGAAAATAAAATTGCAAGAGAAACAATTTCTCCAAATAAAATTTTTCGAAATGAGGTCAAAAATTCCATTTTTCTGCGTTTACTGAAGAAGATGTCAGCTTTATGCCTGTATTATTTTTGGCCTAATTTAAGCAAAACCTGTTGCCGAACTGAAATTTTACCCATTTCCATTAATACAAAATTTCCCATATGATGTGGACTTTAATTGTGGCGCTGTATATGCGTTGAATATTATACATATTATGCAATTGCAAATGCAATATTTAATTTAATTTTCTTCGAAACGGAAATGCCACGCATGCATCTGTTGATTAAAAACCCTGTGAAATAATGAAAATTTAATTTTTAGGGAAAATTGAGATTTATGGCAATTTTTTGTTGAAATTGTCGTATTGGACTAATCCATTGGCAAGTATTAAAAAAAAAAGGAATTGGCGGATTCTGGATATCGCTGATATATTTAGAGATTCCGCGATTTTTCAAAAAAACTTGGGATAGTAATTTTTTTAAAACAAAAAAAAATAATTCTTTTTTTGCCAATATCGGTTAATCATAGATGCGCGCCTAACTAAAAAAACAATGAATATCTGTTATATTTGCTAATTGACTGTAAAATCGTTTTATGCATGACGTAATTGCAACCCTCGATTATAAAACCACCCATGGGTAATTGGAAATTTTGCTTCTGTAAATTGAAATCTTACCGCAACGCATTTAAAATTTTGTCGATAGCTTGACAAATACCAAACTTTCATGTTATTGGTGGCATATTCAGTTTATAAAGCTGAGCTCTCGTTATTTTCATACGGAGATCAAAGGCATGTCTAGAGAGTGGAAATATACTTGATTATAATTAAGATAATTTTCATAATGATACACTCCCATGCAGGTACAGCAAATTTATAGTCTTTAACGTGTATGACTTAAAATTAATTAATGCCGTTTATTCCAGAATGGAGGAGACAGTTCGAGCAATGCTGGTATACAAAAAGCAGGCGGAACAGCTACGACAGGAGAAGACTGCTTTAACTCTTGCCTTTGAGGTAAGTACCTTCAACGTGATCTGGTGCTACGTAATTTCCCATAGAATGCCTATGTTTTTTTTCAATTTTGTTACTATGTTTCCATTGTCGTTTATTATTCAATAAATTTTAAATAGTGCTCAAAATACTTATTAAATTGAACATACATTTTAAAAATCAAAATCTTACATTTTCCTAAATAGAATCTTACTGTTACTTTCCTTAATTCTATCTATGCTCTGCATATTTAAATTGTTAACCTTATTAATGTGCTGTTTTTCAAAATCCTCCCCATGATTAACATTTAATATTAACCTTCTCCAGTACTCGCGCTGCAATTTATTAATCGAATACTCGCACGGGATATATCTGTATCCCAACAGCAGAGTGCAGCTTTTTCTGAAGTTATGTGTAGAGCTACAAACGACTTTATTTGAAAACAAACTTTTAATGAAAAAATAAACATAACAAAATGAAATAAAAAGGCGCTATAAACAAAAGCAATATGCAATAGAAGGAAGTATAAAATTAAAAACTTTTTGACTTAATATAACAAAAAAGTTAATCGTGGCCATGTTCGTCGCAATTTATGCAAACAACCGGCATCGGCATATCCTTTTGATGGCCTTTACAAATCCTTTTATTACAATGAATGCAGATGTTAGATGTTCATTGTTTATTTGCCTCTTTCACGAAGGAAAATGTTGCAACTTTCATTTCAACGCTTACGTCTTGGGTTTTGCCTTATACTGGAATCCTGGTTTAAACATCTTGGCTCCTGAGAAATACACAACTTCTTCCCCTTATTTGCTTTGGAATGGAACCAATTTGTCTTCTTCTACTTATTTGTGGCTTCATCAACTCCAAAGCTAATTTTCGTAAAAAATCCGGTCGGACAACATTTTCCTTGTGATGATTCAACTGACATAGAAGAGTGCATTTATTCCCGGGAGGTTCATCACATCAACGAAAATAGTAAGAGGTAATCTTTTACTATTCTTTAATTCATTATAGGAACCACACATTTGATCAACCACATCAACCAACAACACCTCTACAAAAAACAATGTGCTCACACGTCGTGACATCATGCATGTGAGCCTTTGCAATTTGGAGCGTAGATGTAGGAGGGGGTTTACGGGCGGAAGGGTAATCGCGATCGAGGCGCAATTGGTTGCCACGTTGCTAGACCACTACGATAGCAGCGAATAATAGAATGCCCGTATGATGTTTTTTCCTCTTTTTATAATGTGGTATGATACTTAGTGTAATTATGCCTCAAAAGTGTTGTATTCCTGGTTGTAATGGAAACTATAAAAATGGACCTAAAGGTCATGTTCTCGGTTTTGCAAAGGACGTAAGTTTACGATAAGAAAGCTAAAAGCGAGACCCCGAGATAATTTTGAGTCCACAAACATCACGAAAGTATGTGAAGCTCATTTTCCTGAAGATAGTATAATATGCTAAAAATAACGACCATTTAAAAAAAGAAAGCTTGATATATTAACGAAGTAGGTCATATGCCTACCTTTACATACATAAATATTTTTTATAACTTAACATATTTAATTTGGAACCTATTTCTTTAAAAGCTTAATGTATTTTTATGGCTTGTGTTCTATAATATATATAGTTTTTTATGCCTAAACACTCACTTAAACACTATATTAGGCTCGATGTTGGATAAATGAAATGTAAAACTGCCTAACATGAATACCTACATTATACCTTCTCTTCTGTTGATGCCTATCCGTTACCGGATGTTGGCGAGCATAATGGCTATACGGTTTTATCCACCGCTGCACGGAATAAGCCCACATTTGATGTATTAAACCACACTCGGAGATTATTCAGCCATTAGATTCTTCGTCTTCCTGCACTTCTTCTGTCTTGCATTTTGCCCTGGAGATAAGCTGCAAAAGCCGATATTTTTCAGGATTTCTCATGATGTGGCCAAGCTATTTAAGTTTACGTTTCTTTACTTGATACACGATTTCTTCTTCTTTTTTCATTCTATGAAGCACCTCCTCGTTGGTAATATGATCCACCCATGAAATCCTCAGAATGCGACGGTAGAGCCAGAATTCAAATGCTTCTATTTTTTTGCAGGATGCTTCAGATAACGTCCATGACTCCACGCCGTTGAAACAGAGAGCACCTCAATATTTGCATTTTGGTAGTTAAAGACAGGTCCCTACTTTTGAATACTTTCGGCATCTTATCTCAACCGAGTGGTCCCATTCTTCATTAATATTTGTTCCTAAATAAATATATTTGTTAGCTCTTTGTGTGGGTCTATCATGTATCAGTAGTTGGCGGTCCATGCATTTATTTTTAAAAATAAGACTTTGGTCTTTGTTGTATTCAACTGCAGTCCATATCTTTCGCTTACTTCTACCACTCTGTTCATCAATCTTTGTAGTCCTTCCAGGTCATTTGAGACAATCACCGTGTCGTCCGCATATCGTATGTTATTAATCCATTCGCGCGTCGGCGGTATTTTCCAGGGCTTCTCGAAATATGTATTCTGAATATATGTTGGATATAAATCAAGGCACACACCCCTGTGGAACTCCTCTCTTTATCAGAACTTCATCGGGCTCCTCACTTTCTATTCTGACTGAAGAGGTCTGATTCCAACAAAGATTTGCTATAATTCTTAAGTCTTGTTTCTCTAATCCCGCTAATTCCAGAGCTTCCATAATCTTATTATGCTGAACCTTATCGAATGCTTTCTGATTATCGATGAAACATGCAAAAATATCATGATTAACATCTCGAGCTCTTTGGAATATGACTTGAATACTAAAAAGTGCGTCCCTAGTACCCAGGGCATTTCTAAACCCGAACTGGGTAGAACTAATCTGTTCTTCGCAAATCCTATATATTCTTTGATGGATTAATTTTAAGAAAAGTTTAAGAGAGTAACTCATGAGACTAAGCGTACGAAAGTCTTCACAGTTCTTTGCGCTTGCTTTTTTTGGTAGCGTTCTGAATGTACTTTTGAGTTTGAGCCACATGCCAGGTATGATTCCAGTGGAGCATATTTCATTAAAAATCTGTAAGCCATCTGATATCTTCGTCATTCAATAGTTTTACGACTTCATTCCGGATATTATCTGGTTCTGGTGCTTTCCCATTTTTGCCAGATTTGGCGTATGTGTGGTGCGCGCGAACAACCCAGGATTAAGACAACAAAATAGTCACCATTTTTCTTACCTGTTCCGATCATATGCCTCTACAAGTAAAGCATCTTTATATTATTATGTTTTCTGCCACTGGTTAAAACAAATATTGAACACTCAAATAATCACTGATTAATTGAAAATTTTATTCCAATTTCAGTAAAACTAATTCAGTAAAATTGCCGGGGTTATGGTGAAGTATTATCGGAGTTTAATGTTATTTCAGCAAAACCCTTCCCTTCCTGCGTATTCTCCCTAAAAATACAATAATCGTTATCGTTTTCGTATTCATTTGTCGAATTTATTTTTATTCCCAATTGATGTCCTAACTTTCCGAAACTCGGGGAAAATCTCTTATACCCGAGCGATTAGCTCAACTAATTTCATACAAATCTCTTTTCTCCTTTCAGTTCATCAAGAAAACCCGTTTGAAATTTAAAAAGGAAAGGCGTTGGATTTAATGCAAATTTGTTTAGTTGACGAAAGGGCTACGGAATTTTCCAGTTTTGCGATTTAAATGAGTTTTTATGACTGTCAGAATGGAATCCAGTTCGACGGTAAAATTGATGAAGAGAAACGATATTGATGGTGTTTATCATGAAATGGCTTTTTACGAGAGATGTTCTGATCCCTAGCATAGGATTTATCCATATTATCTCATTTTTCCTTTACTTCAATCACAAATTCAGTAGCTAATATCACAAGCAGATTACACCCTTCTATGGTCACTTAGTAAAATTCCAATGTTTTAGTTGCTCATTTTAAGAGACTTGCTATGTCCTTTATTCATATTTATGCTGCAGATGAATCCAGGTCTTCTGACCAAGATGCCTCAGTACAGGCAGCATGGTGCCAAGTGCCATATTATGACCATCTCCATCTCAGTTTCCACGCGTATTGAACATATGTCGTTCTCTTTTTTTTTATTCTATCCATATTGCTATTTGTTTTGACTTGCTGTTACTTCAACTCCTACTGATTTTCCTTTTCGGAGTAATTTTTTTGTAATTTCGTCATCTTTGTTGTCTCACTTTTTCTTATTTTCCTCCAAAGATGCCTGCAGCGAAGTGGATGTTAGTATTTGATACTTTTACTTCCTTCTATTCCTTCTCTTAAGCCGTGGTTTTTCTGTTAATCTGGGTGTCAGATAAAAATCTTGAAACGATGCATTCTTTAATTGAACGGTCATCTTCATCATCGGCTGCATTATCGTCGAAAACTTCTGTTATTGTTGATGAAAAGCTATTGCTGGAAGAAAATGTTCTTCATCAAAACCCATTAAAAATTTAAAAACGAAAAGCGTTGTATTTAATGCAAGTTTGTTCAGTTGACGAAAGGACAGTAGATGTAAAGCACAGGTTCTCTCAGCTCCCGCTCTTTTCCAAAGAACAGCAAAACTGACAACAAACCCGAAAAATAGACAGCAAAAACAGCAAAACTGACAGCAAAAACAGCAAAAACAACAAAACAAACAACTGCTGATTCTGCTGTCTGTTCTGCTGTCTGTTTACCTGTTTTTGCTGTCTTTTTTGCTGTTTTTTTGGGAAAGAGCGGGGGCTGAGTTAGAACCTGTGCTTTGCATCTACCAAGGACTACGGAATTTTCCAGTTTTGAGATGACTTTTTATGTTTTATGTTTCTCCGATTGATCTCCCTTTTACTTTACTGTAATCAAGTAATCTACGCATAAAATCCTTTCAATATCCCAAAAAATTAATAACCACAATTTTCAAAATGAACGATGTCTCATACCTGCAGACAAACTATCCAGACCTCTCGGAGCAAAAATTGGGTCGTTTACTCATCTAGTTTAAGTGATGCGACCTTCGAAACAGCTATTTCCTCTTAAGCTTAAGTACACCGAACTTTTAAGAGTTAATATATAAGTGAATTTTCATTCACCAAATAAATCGCTATTACTATTATTAAATATCCTGGATATCAGGATAACATTTTATTACATTCAA
>MU184313.1:150477-169782 GCA_016904865.1 Pissodes strobi | reverse complement strand
AGATCATATGTATGATTTGACTAATAAAGTGCTTTTTAAATTTAAATTAATGACGAATTTCCACTTAAATTTTGACTCATCGGCCAAAAGGCAAAATATCAAGGAAATGCCTCATTAGCGATATACCTATTTTCAGCCAGAGATAAAGTGTATTTTGTATGCATTTTCATTTAATACCCTGTCTAGACACGTCTATAATTTACATAAAGAATATACGAATGGCAATTTGCATTTTTCCTCAGTTCATAAACCGTCCACTCAGTTGGAATGCCAATGGCAGGGTGGATATACTGATAAGTCCTTCTAAGAGAAATATTCATAAAATGTATGGAAAAATGGTTAAGTGGCATAAGCTCATAGAAATTATGATAATTGTTACCTAATAATTAAAACATTAGAAGCATTGAGACAGATTAGGGTAAAGTGAAATTGCTTTTCGACGTTTTGGCGTCAACAGAATGAAGGTTTTTCAGGGCTTTTGACCACCTGCATAAAATGTTTAACTACACTGAATGGGCCCCGAAAGGCCTTATACTTATCCCATGTCCCAGGCTTATGATCGGTTTATATTGAAATAATTAATATCTGAGCTCTGATTTGTTTTATTCAAGTGTAGGTACCTTGCTTACCGGTTGGCAATGATTAAGTGGCATATTAGAAGGGTTTTCTATTTGCCTCTATGAAATCGAGTAATTAATCTGTCTAAAGTAAAATATCAATTTTTCAAATAATATTGCCAAATTTGTCTCTTTGAGTTGAGTCTCTCCTAAATATTAGTACGGCTTGAAAATATCAACATATTTTTCATATTGAAGATCTTCAACCGATCTCTGTTATTTGTAGTGGGGCAACTTACTAATATACTTTAGCTTTCTCAAGATAGTAATTAGTTAAACGTCTTTCCTTTTCGATCGTCGCTGCAGAGTCACACCTTCTTAAAAACGCGAAGGCGAACCCATCAAATTATTAACCGGCAGAGCTTTATCCACAATACCGAAACATAATTTTTTTGACCAGAGTTTCGCTAACCATGTTAGCATCATGAGGGGATGATTCAAAAACTCTGTTTTAGTGCATTTTGCCGAATGTTCGAAACCCCAGTATAGTTGAAGCTCCCTTCTTATCTCCTTGAAACCTTTCAGGAGAACATATCAAAATTTGACTCATAAAAAGTCGGTTGTGACACTAGACGATAAGAACAACAAACTCATTGTCAACTTATACTGATACCAAAGAACTTTTACATTAACAATAATAAGAAAGAGTTATTCAATCTATATGTGCATCAACAAAATTACTTTAAAATCGAAGTAATAATAGACTCCCCATTTACCACGTTTTATAGATCAAACATAACTGATGACGCAATCGTGACGTGTCACATTAAGATTAATGGTAGGAAAAGTAGATTTTAATACGATCAGCCTTGTTGAATGTAATAATGATAATTTTCCCTGGCACGTTTCACGACAATCATCGTCTGTCTCATACTGGTGCTGGGAAAACTTTAACAATTAATAATACTACAGTCCGGATAAAATACTTTCTGAAGGGATGTTTCGGTAAGTGTTTAAATCGCAATTAGAAAGTTTGCTAATGGTTATAATTTATAGGAAAGAAATATGAACTACTGAGAACATGTTTAGGAGAAACATGGGCAAAACCATAAGGAGCTAAATCTTGTTTAAAGTGTCGAACTAACAATGCAGTTGAGTCCTGATGACACTGACCTGACAGATATTCTTGTAGTGCGTGCTATTTTTATGTGTATCTTACGCTGTCTATGGCATAACCGTCCAGCGAAAAGGAAAATGATTTATTTACCGAGCATGCTATTTGCATTAAAAGCAGCATGGAATAGGAAACAAAACCGCAAAGAATGGTAAACCGTAGAAAATTGTTGCGAAAGAGCGCAGACACATTTTTCAGGTAGACGAGCTCAAATAAAATTGCTTGTCCTGTTTTGGTTTTCAAGCAACTACATTCCGGTGCATTCCTAAATAAAATACGAGGGCTGTCTAAAATTGTGACATGATAATTTATCATTTCAAGTAATGCTGACTTGTTTGATGTTTTCTATTATTTATTTGATAAAATTATCTGAGGCAATACTAGTTCGTTAACATTTTCTTCATGCATAGCTCTACGTGGCATCATATGCAATGTTTTGTCTAGGGATTGTCCAAAACCCATAATCTACACTTCGATTTTTCTTGGACATCATTGGAAAGATGACTTTTTAGCTCCCATTTGCAATAGATGAAC
The DNA here is from genome assembly GCA_016904865.1 of Pissodes strobi. Taxonomy (NCBI): domain Eukaryota; kingdom Metazoa; phylum Arthropoda; class Insecta; order Coleoptera; family Curculionidae; genus Pissodes; species Pissodes strobi. Next base: position 167,517 of record MU184313.1, on the reverse strand, counting down.
AAGCAGCAATGTCCCTTTTATGTTCATCTTCAATAACAACGTGCTGGCAAGATTGATGAGCATAGATCCGGAGGTCAGATGTTCAGCAGTAGTCCTGTTGTTCGGTCATAAATGAATAGTGCTTCGGTCTCGACGAGACTAGTCTCGGTCTCGTCTCGTCTTTTCTCGAAATTCGAGACCGATACCGAGATGAGACTAGGAATTATAACTCGAGACCGAGACCAAGACTTCAAGGTTCGAGACCGAGAGTCTCGTCACGCCAGTCTCGATGGTCTCGTGTCTCGAGTATTGAAATAAAAATAATTTATAAGTAGGATAATACGAAAATATATTTTTTTAATTATAGGTAACGTACAAAAAATAAAAAAGTATTTAGGTACACGAAAATCAAAGAAATCTCGGAAAGTATATACGTATCTAAAGTACAATTTACTAGTTGCCTACCTGTATTTATGAGTAACACAAAAGAAATATATTTTCAAAACAGGTCTAAATTATAGGTAACGTACAAAAATAAAAAATACATAAGAATCTCGAAGCACAAAATAATATTATTTCGAATTTTGAGGAATACAGGTATCTACGAGTGTAAATCGGGAATATCCTTCAGATCACAGTATGTATGAAAAAAATGTCAGCATCAGTTTAATAAAGACAAATTAGCCTTTTAGAACAAATGTCAACGATTTTTTTAACTGCAAGTTAGAACACTCCAAAACTTATATTTTCGATCAGTTTGCTCCAGTAGTTCGAGAAGAAGAAGCAAAACAGGTTATTATTCATTATTTCTTGAACACTCCCATCATACGGTATCTTCACTACCTCAGAATTTCCCCTGTCGAATTTTGAACACATTCCTTTATAATATAATTTTCCTTCGTCATTTTGTCAAGAATTTTAAAATTAAGATTTTTGTCCTCATTTAATTTTTTACTTTATATTCTTATTAGGAGTTGGAGTAATAAATGATAGAAAGCTAGGATTGTTTTTATAATTTATTAAAAATATAAACGTGTTTTTAACATAAAAATACATCACTCTAAAACTAGAAGTACGAAATAATATTATTTCGAAATTTGAGGATACAGGTATCTACGAGTGTACATCGGGAATATCCTTCAGGTCACGTTATGTCTGAAAAAAAATGTCAGCATCAGTTTAATAAAGACAAATTAGCCTTTTAGAGCAAATGTCAATGATTTTTTTAATTGCAAGTTAGGACACTCCAAAACTTATAGCTTCTCAAAAATCGTAATTTCGTGGTACTCACTTCAATTTTCGATCAGTTTCAAATTCAAATTCAAAATTTATTGAAGTTTTTGATACAGTAAATATCATTCTTCTCGTCAACAAGCAAAAAATATTCCTAAAATCTAACACAAAATTAATAAATAAAATTACAGAGTTTTGCACAGTAACCATAAATTAAACATTCAAGTCACCTTCTAATAAAAATTCACTAATACTATAAAAGGCTTTGTTCAACAGATACAGTTTTATTTTATTTCTAAACCTAGTCAATGGTAAGATCTTAATGTCATTTGGTACCCTATTATACAACACTGGGGCATAATAGTTAATGGAGAACCGGGTTCTATTTAATCTAAGATACTCAATTCGAACGCTATCTCCCTGCCTAGTATAATAATCGTGATATTCGTTGTTTCTAGCATATCGATCAGGATTAGTGTGAGCATAGAGAATACATTCAAATATATACCTGCATGGTACCGTTAAAATTCTTAGGTCTATAAATGTTTGCTTATCATCATCCCTGTAGCCCCGCCCAGCAATGATGCGTTCCGCCCTCCGCTGCGGAGCAAAGACACATGCCGAATGAACAGAGTGTCCCCATGTCAAAATAGCATAAGTGGCCACCGACTGGAAAATCCGATGGAACGCCTGTACCAACACTGTCGGCGGAAGAACCTTCACTAGATTCCTCCTTAGTAAGAATATGTGTCTGGACAACCTGGTAGACACTGCGTCAACATGCCTCTCAAACTTTAAGCTTGGGTCAAGATGTACCCCCAGAAATTTTATCTCGGCAGGATTTTCATCCGGAATTGCCCTTAAACCAAAGACCATGCTCACCGTTTTGCTATTATTCAGGGCCGGGCGATTCGCCTCAAACCATCCACCAAGACTCCCCACCACTGTGCTAATCGAGTCCAGCAGACCCTGCAAGTTCCCACCATCCATTGCCACTGTTGTATCATCGGCAAATAACCAAAGATTTGCACCTGGGCAAGCCCTAGGGATATCATTGATATAAATTAGGAATAGGAGAGGACCCAATATTGATCCTTGTGGCACTCCATGGTTTATTGGTGCATAGGAGGATAGATGGTCATTGTACAACGTCTGCTGCCCTTGACCAGCTAGATAGCTGTGCAAAAGCTCAACGCTGATCTGATCAAGACCATAGTACGCCACCTTATCTAACAAAATTGGATGAGACACACAGTCAAAGGCCTTAGAGAGGTCGCAAAATGTCTCAGTGACATAATGTTCCCCCTCAAAAGCCCCAACCATGTACTCTAGCATATCCAACACAGCCCGGGTAGTGGAACGGGAACGACCTGCCCTGAAACCAAACTGACAGTCGGTGAACAAGCCATTTCCCTCAAAATACCGACACAGTTGCTCCTTCAGTATGTGCTCAAATACTTTTGAGAAAACAGGGACCAGTGATATGGGTCGATAGTTGTTGGGATCATCCCTTGCTCCCTTTTTGTAGATAGGTATGACTTTAGACAGCTTCAGACAACTAGGTAAGACACCAGATCTTATGCTGGAATTTATCAACTGAGTAAGGGGTGATATCAGGTGATATTTGTGCTGTTTCACCATAGTAGCACTCATGCCATAAACATCCTTACTGGGTTAAGAGCATTAATGGCATCTCTCACCTGTATTGGACGTACCTCCTTAAAAGAAAAACCCAAACCATTTTGCACCGGAGACCTCAAAAATGAACCATAAGGCTCCGGTGCAGCAGACGCAGCTGCCAAAAACCTGTTCGGCCACACCTGCAAAAAATTCATTAAAATCATCTGCATCTGGATATGGTTCTACAAGAGGAGGAGCCCCATCAGTGTCTCTATATGAATTTATTACCTCCCAAGAGGTTGGCACCACATTTGCAGAGTTTACTATATGGTGTGTGTAAGCTGCCTTTTTTGCATTTTTAAGACATAGTTTATACCTGTGGTGAAGGCCTGTTTGAATGAAGTTCATGAATAAATCTCAGTGTTTCTCCCATATTCCTACAAGCATCGTTAAACCATACAATTCCGTTTTTGTGGGTACTTTTACGTACAATTTCAGGAAATAGTCTCTTGATCTCGTTCTCCAAAAGATGAACAAAGCCATCAAAAGAACCACCATCTGGGCGAGGCTCCACTGCAGAGAAATTCCAAGTCTGACCCTTCAAGAACCTGTCAAGCTTGTTCATTTCCCTTTTTGTCATTGGTCTGTATTGCACTAAGACAGGATCCCCCCTTTCGCGGTTCAGTTGCACTAAGATGTCGAGTGCACTGTGATCAGACAGAAGAGGATTGTAAACATCAGTGCAATAGGCAACAGACCCAGAAAAACTGATAAAAATATTGTCAATACAATTGATATTATTTGTTTTGCAGAAAATTTGTTGTTCTAAATTGAAACTTCCAAACAGGTCAATGAGTTCTGTTCTACTCTGATTACTTGTGTTAAAAATTACATTAAAATCACCATTGACAATGGCATGCTTTAAATTACGTCCAACAATAACATTTAAAACCTGAGCCAAAATATACACAAATAAGTTAAAATCTCCATTTGTGATCTATATACAGTTAAAACTAAACAATCAAACATTTTTATTTCAGCAGCAGACAACTCACAATGAAACTCTACAGACATATCAACAATTTTACACAAAATACAAGGTTTATTTAAAATCATAGTACCCCAATGTTGGAAGATTTTTCGAACAAAACAAGAACAATAAAATCATTGATCCTTTTCATTGGGATCTCCTCATCCTTTAGATGATGCTCACTAAAATAGATAACATTATAGTCTTTAGTGTCATTGTAAGTTAAGAATGCTTCAACTTCTTCTATTTTATTTCTCAAAGATCGGATCTTAATATGAAGAACTCTAAGACCATAAGGTTGCTCTGTTGATCCCACCCTTTCTCGGATTCATTTAAACTTTGGATGGCTGCAAGGGACTTGCTGGCCGGGTTACCCGTCATCTCTGGAGATTCATAAAATGGTTTATGTAGATTCCAACTGGCCACATTTCACCTGAGTTTATATCACAGGTACACTTTTGGGTAATATTTTTCTTCTTTAGGTAGTTTAAAATACCGTCTGCATTGGTGCCAGGATCAAAACCGCTTACAAATAGCCAGCGGTAGCTTCCCGCCACAACCAGTCCGGCATCCTCTTCCAACAAGCCTTTTTTGTTGTTGACGACAATCCATGCTGATTCGTTCTCATTGTTGCCTAGGTTTTTATTAAGGTTGTCCTCATTACCATCGTCGTTTATATTTGAGGTCGCATCCTCATTTGGTATTTGCGTCGGTTGGGTGTTTATGTTTATTATATTTACATTATTATTGTTATTATTATTTGTTTTAGTTGACTCAGGGACGACAGAAACATCTGGTTTTGACAGGTTGGCAGCTATCGTTAACACAGATTCCTTTTCTGTCTCCAATTCTTCTTTATTTATGAAGTTCTGGTCAAGGCCAGTGACCAGCTTCCCATCTGCTCGAAGGATTTACGGAGTGTCGGTGACTCCATCTGTTGAAACACTTTGGGAACCAAGATTGTTTTCCAAACATGGTTCCGCGGAACTGGACTCTGGAGGGGAAAGAGGTGTTGGTTTATTGTTTTTACCTTTTTTTCCCGCTTTTTTCTTAGGTGAGCATTTTTCCTCTTCTAGTTTACCCTGCAAAAGCTCGTTATTTTCCTCAAGAAGCTTATTCTTACTTGTTAGTTCATCTACTAGCCGCCTTAGAAGCTTATTTTCTTTTTCCAGCGAATTTGAAGCACTATTTGAGGTTATGTCTTCATCGCCAGATTGGCAGCAGATTAATCGTGTTTCATCTATTATTCTGCCTTTTCCATGTCTCGTAAAGCACATGATTTATGCAACCCTTTTCCACATTTTACACACACTGAATAACCAAAAACTCTTAATTTATGGCACCCAAAATAACTTTTGGATTTAACGTCACTATTATCTGTCATGCCTTGTTCCGCCATTTTCTCCAGTTTGCTCCAGTAGTTCGAGAAGTAGAAGCAAAACAGGTTATTATTCATTATTTCTTGAATCCTCCCATCATACGGTATCTTAACTACCTCAGAATTTCCCCTGGCGAATTTTGAACACAATCCTTTATAATATAATTTTCCTTCGCCATTTTGTCAAGAATTTTAAAATTAAGAATTTTGTCCCCGTTTCATTTTTTACTTTTTATTCTTATTAGGAGTTGGAGACATAAATGAAAGGAAGCTAGGATTGTTTTCATAATTTAAAAATATAAACGTGTTTTTAACATAAAAATACATCACTATAAATCTAGAAGTACGAAATAATATTATTTCGAAATTTGAGGAATACAGGTATCTACGAGTGTACATCGGGAATATCCTTCAGGTCACGGTATGTCTGAGAAAAAGTGTCAGCATCAGTTTAGTAAAGACAAATTAGCGTCTTAGAGCATATGTCAATGATTTTTTTAATTGCAAGTTAGGACACTCCAAAACTTGCTTCTCAAAAATCGTAATTTCGTAACACTCACTTCAATTTTGGATCAGTTTGCTCCAGTAGTTTTACAAGAAGAAGAAGGTTATTAAAATTATTTATCTGAAAAAACTCAAAAAATCTAATTATTATTCATTAACGTGGTAATATCCCAAAATAGGTCGAATTTATAATACTGGTTCTTGGAAGGTTTTCAGAAAAAAAGATATTTTTTTATTGAAGTGCACAAGACTCTCGGCGATACCGAAACCAAGACCGAGACTACAAAATGTCTAGTCTTCGCGAGACCGAGACGAGACTCGAAAACTCGAGACTTTGCGAGACGGAGACCTAGACCTCAATAGTCTCGTCTCATCTCGGTGAGATCGAAGCACTATAAATGAAAACTAGCGTTCTATATACTTATGCCAAAATCCAAATAAGTTCTGTTAATTTAAATAATACAGTGAAGTACAGTTAAAAAGTTTAATGAGCTAAGTTAAACATGAAGATCCAGTTCTTAGTATTCACAGCTAAATAGTAAATTAGTTTAAATATATTATTGTTAAGTTTAAGTCAACTAGTGAATAAGGGATTGAAAATTCAAGTAAAGATCTTAAATCGGTTTAAAAAAAGGCATATATTTCTATTCCATGTTGCTAAGGCGCCGTAGACGCGATTCTCATTAGTCCAGTCATTTAAGATTCAAGTCTTATAAAAAAATAAAGGTTTAAAGAATGCAGTGTGATTCAACCCGCAAAAGCGATACCATAAAAAGCCATTATAATGACACGGAATATTAAAAAAGTGTATGATTCGTGATAAGTGAGTAATCGTAAATCGCCATAATATCTTATCAAACTGTACCTATATATACCGCGCAGACGACGGCGAAAAAAGCCATACATTTGCTAAGTTAATAATATATCAAGCTTATTGTAATTCACTAAACATCTTTTCTTTTCGGCGATCGTTACAGAATTCCCCACTAGCGACTTCACGAAAAGTGTTTCCTGACTTTCCACATAGCCAGCACCGACCCGTTCTCATCGCGATCGGTACTCAAGTCCCCCTAGTGTCATCTGTTCCCCGACCACGTTGGAACTTTAACAAAGCAAATTGGCCCGCTTTTACCACTAAGTTTGATAAATGCCTCAGATTCATCCCAACAACGAGAGCAAACTACGAACGATTTGTCGGCTTGGTAATAAGCACAGCCAAGAAGATCATTTCTAGAGGCTACCGAAAGGAATATATTCCTGGCTGGAGTAACACAAGTGAAACCCTGTACCAAGAGTTTCTTGGGAGTGGTGAAAAGGAAATGGCGGATGAGCTTTTACATAGCCGAAATGCTGCACGCAGACAGAAGTAGACCGAAACTGTCGAGGCTATGGACTTCGAACAATCCAGCAGGAAGGCGTGGTCCCTCCTACGAAAACTGGGAAGTGGAAGCTTGCTGATCCGTGACAACCCTCCCGTAACGCAAAATGCTGTTGCCTCACATATTGTCTCTACCTCTAGGGCACCCAGAGATCGAGAGCACACTACCCAAGTTAAGGGGGAGTTTAAAAGTCTGGAAGCCGCCACTGATTCACAATCAGAATACTCTCGGCCCTTCACCCATGATTGGTTCCAAAAGGCGCAGGACCGCACAGTTTGAAATTTAGTTCATAAGAAGGGCCATGTGCAGAGAAGAGCTTGAAAAGACAAGAAGGAGAAGAGTAAAGGTGTTTCAAGTTGGCGTACTATGTTTAATAGCATAAATTTACGACTAGGAAAGATATTGAGTGCTTTGACGTCATAATTTAGATTAAAGGTGCATCATAAAATCCTTAGGAAAACGTCGCAGTCAAACTCCAAAGCCCTGATTTTGAATTGCCCCAAGCTGTGAAAACTACCGATCTATATAAATTACAACATTTGCTCTAATAATTCGATTGAACATTCTCACAAGAAACGATTGAAGAAATCGAAGCATCCACTAACGTACGATAAATAATATATTTTAAATATACAAAGAATTCCCAACTCCTAAGATAGTTATAGTGTTGATGGGTGGCCCTCGTAATGAATTCAAGAGCGGCGGTCTCAGCTGCGAACGCCGGCGGTTAAATTGATTACGACTTTCCCCGTCGAGTGTGATGTCGCGCTAAATAATGCATACGCGAGTTGGCACCCCTGCACTGCAAAATTAAATCCAGACAGCTCGTTTAGGGATTTAGAACATCTGTTTCAGATTTTTCTCCTCATGCTCAGGGATAAGCAATCTTGTGTAAATGGCGGGTACTCGGGTTGCACTAACTTTTTTCGAATGGCTAATTTCATGAACGAAAGTTTATGCAGCAGTTCCAACGTTGAATGAGTGAGACTTCTTTCGATTGATAATTTTAAGTTTTCGTTAGTTTCTGTCTAAGTAATTTAATTTGTAAATTATTTGCATCTGTCGCTTCAAACATAGTGCTTAGTGACATCGTGGATTAGATTACAAAGTTTGCTTATTACATTTTCAAATTTCAGCTTATCTTTCACCATGTTTTACTTACTACCTAGATATATTCTTAAGTAATAATATTGGTAAGAACCAAGCAGATATAAAATCGTGCTGACATAAATTAGCCTCAAGTTTTATGAATTGCGAGTTTTAAATACAATTATCTAAAAGATCATTTTAAAGTAGCCCAAATGTGTGCTGAGAAGTAATCATCCCTAAGAAATGGTGAAGTAAAATATAGATCAGAATATATTACCTACATTACCGGCTCATTTTGTTTTAAACCTAGTGTATTTTAATCAATATTCCAACGTTTTCCTTAGGTAATACTATAATAAACAAACTCAGTTACGTCCTAATAACTTATTTATTCGCGGTCACACGCAAGAATTATAAATTGGATATCATAGTTCCAAAAATTGCGAAAACAAAACGTATCTCTAGTTTACATTGCTCTATCTTGGTCTCTTCACATCAATAAAAGTCGGCATGTTTCCCATTTCGCAGCTATTTGATACCAGGCGGAATAGCTAGTAATAAATTATTCCATTTTCGGCGAATCCAACATTCTGGAAATAAATTTTATTCTTCCTCTAGTTTTGCTCTGAAACTTCTTTGAGCTAAATAGGAACTTGTCTAAAAGATAAACAACTTTAGTGAGCATTCCTTCATGCACATGACGATTGATTTATGTCTTGTTTATCAAAGAATATAACTTCCAGCTGTTTTATTGCAGAAATATTCTTTGTCCTCAAAATAATATTTACTTCCAGATATTTTCTTTCTTTTGGTAACCGTCGAATAATATACAGCGTATAGAACATATCTTATTAATCATTTCCCAACAAAATTATTTTTTCGAAACTTTTGACATCACTACAGTTTAAGTCGAATTTAGCAAGTGTTTCTTTGGAAATATCATATTTTTGGAACTGTAGCGAAATTTTAGTGTGAGGTAAGTGACACAGTATGGGATAAGCTTGGTTTGATTATCGTTGCTGTATGTCGCTCTTCCTTGGGAGATTTTCATATTTTTGTAAATGTCTGTAATAGTATTCTAGATGAGGTTCATGCAAAGTCATTATCAATGGTAACTTTAATATAAAATTTAACAAATCTGGTTCTAAAACCATGGAATTTGTCGACTTGATATCCTCATAGGGCTTGAGTTATTTGTTAAATTTGCTTCATTGTTTGAGATTTGACTTGCCATTAGAAAAAAAGCTAATGGGATGCGACAAAGAGCTCAGTTCACGACTGGCAGTTCTTTGAGAAAGTGCTCTCTGGTGCATATCCTATTAGAGAATAATTCCGAGCGGAAGTTCTATGTAACGTTAAATTTATACTTATAAAATTGTATAGTGTATATGTTACCATTGCCACCAAAGGCGAGTATGTCTTGACAACATACTAACTAATTTGTCTGACAATTTTAACTGATCTATCTCTGATCATCTAGGAGTGACAGTCAGATTTGATGTGGATATAGGAATGGCTGATAGAAAGCCAACAATTTATAGGCCGATAACACAATACGATCTGCATGTACTACATGATTCGATAAATGGGAAATGTTGGGAGTTTTTAAGGGATGTTGAAAGCCGAGCAAAAGAGCTGCTCTGTTTATTGATATCATAAACAGAGCAGTGCACATCTTTTTGCTGAAATGATTAGTATTGGTACCAGTGGTTGTCATGGTCCAAATATTAAATGGTTTAGCGACACTTTAACAGACTGCATATCTAATATAATTAGGGCGTCTTAGCAAATTATTAATAAGGGATAAAAGGAGTCAAAGAAGTTTTAACTTGCAGCCGAATGAGTTCAATTAAATTTTTGTGAACTTTGCTGATGAATTTCTGGCAGAATTGCCGATTGAACTTACTTGACCCGATGGAACTTCCTGCATTTGGAAATAGAAGCATATCTTATATTGAAGTTGGGGTCATAATATGTGACTTAAAAAACTCGAATATTAGAGATCTTTATGAATTGAACAGTAAGATACTTATAATTATTATTAACTTGATTGTGTATCCTCTTACTGATTTATTGAATATTTTCCTTTGTTTTCCAAGTGGTATAATGAAAGGTGACTCGATGGACGTCTTAAATTGCAGACCCGTTTCTATAATTCCTCTATTTGCGAATATCTTTGAAAAACCTCTAAAATATAGAATATACCGTCATTTTGATGAACATAACTTATTAAGCAAGCAGCAGTTGGGTTTTAGAAGTGGTATGTCCATAGATATGGATACTAGTAGATTAACATTAAAGATGCTTTCAGTGAGGCTTATCATTCGATGACTTTGTTCTGCGATTTGTCAAAGGCTTATGATTGTGTCTCCTCGGGTCTTCTTATCTTCATCATCTGTAAGAGTCTTAGGTATTCACCTGGATCGGAAACTAAGTTATATCATGTTGATTCATTTTCCTCTAAGTTGTCCTCAGGCGCATAAGTATTGAGAAGTCTAGTTAATACTGCCTCTGGGCCGCCGACTCTACTATCACTTCTCTATGATTTGATTCAGTCAAGGTGCACTAATGCTAAATAAGTCGATTTCTTGTTCTACAAGGGAAAGCTATTTCTATTGTTTGAGGCTGCCATACAGGGCTAGCCGTAAAGATAGGTTTGTGCGGCTGAGAGTAATGACTGTTTTGTGTATAATTATCAATGTTTATTGTTTTTAAAAAGTAATTTTGAAGAATAAAAAAAATCACGAGCATAATACTCCTAATAGCCGAGATATTTTGATTGTCTCTTATAGAATTTATAGATCCAGTTAGGCTTTAGCGAGCACAAGTTTCCACCTTGTGGGAGGGACGTGCCGTCATCAGTGTTCGAAGAAATGATATTTTTATTCCTTTGAGGTATTGTATGATGATGCCTTTGTAAATTTAAGCTGACTTTATTTTCTACACATTATAATAGGTTATGTGTTTGTTTACATATAATAAGTTCAAAATTTCGTCGTTTTTTTCTGGGTTTTCCTCACAAATCAAAATAAATATTGTTCTGGGCTTATTATGGAAGAGATGTATATTATTCACATAAAAGACAATCACCAAAGAGTACAAGAATTGCACGAATATCAACAGATTACCTTTTATGATGTCCGGGACTTGCAGTACGTGCAACACTACAGTAATTTTTAAGAAGCCCATAAGAAAGAGCAACGATGTTTTTGGATACCCCTGCGACCATTGCAAGAGGGTAATTTGCCAAACATGTGGTGACATCACTGGACCCACAGAAATAAGGGCCATAGTTCTCGCGAAACGAGCCTTTCCATTTTATTGTCAGGGGTGCCTCAACAATGTTAAACAGATATTGGGCCTGATAGATCGCGTCCAAACTGTCCTACGCAATCGTCACAAACTTAAAGAAAAACATATTTTTCTACAGCCGCGCGCAAAATAACTAAATACTAAATTCAAATGAAATCGCAAAATCGACTAATGCCGTGGATCCTTATTTTGCGCTCTAGCGCGAACATGGAAAAGGAAATTCTCACTTTTTCCGTCTAGTGTGCTGAATTGTCATGGAAACCGAAGATAAATAAATGACAGTCGTGCCTTTGTTACAGTTTGTTGCTGACAATCCTGTTCTAAATATGCCCGAAGCCCGAACATAATATGTCAAAACTGACAGTCATTCGCAAATTTCAGAATAAGTATAGAGAAAAATGTGGATTTAATTTAAAAAAATACGGCTGTAGAAAAAGTTCTGTGTGTTTTTCGAGCGCAAAGTAAGATTGCCGTTTTCGAAAGATTACTGCGCGACGCGTAGCGGAGCGCAGTAATTCTTTCTCAAGCGGCAATCGGTTACTTTGCGCTCTAAATACACAAATAACTATTACATTGAGTCTGACCTTACCGCTAAGCAAAGAGACCTTGAAAAGGCTGCTTTGGACGACCTGAAAAAGCGTCGTGAACAGGGCGAGCAGAATTATTATTAAGATTATTGAGGGGTATACCACAAATTATTCAAAAAAACCTCCCGAGGGCACCACCAACAGCAGCAGTGAACGCCAATTCAAAAGACGAATAAAATGCTCATACCTTAACGTCTATTACCAAAATGTTCGTGGTATCAGTACTAAGTTGGAAAGGCTTCGTTGTAGTATGGCAGTTAATAATTACCACATAGTAGCTTTTTCAGAGACTGGCTTGAACAATAACTTTCACACAGGAGAGCTTGGCTTCGACGCATACAATGTATTCCGTTGTGATCGTTCGGCCGCAACCAGCACCGCCGAGCGTCTTGGAGGGGTTCTGAATGCTGTTCATCATTCCATTCCATCACGCTTAATAGAATCTACAAGCGATATAGAGCAGGTATATGTTGTAATTGGCACAGGTAAAAAGCAAATGGTCCCAGGATGTATCTACTTACCACCAAACACTCCATTAGAGAAATATGAGATCTTTGGCAACAATCTTGATAAAATAGCTCAACAGTTTAATCATGCTGAGTGCTGCATTATGGGTGACTTCAACCTGCCCAAGGACTATGGAGGATGGATGCTCTAGGTACTGCTCACCGACCTGTGGATAGCTATCTGCCTCCTACCGAACTTGGCAAAATACAACACATGTCTGAGGTCTGTGCATTCCACAATCTGTTCCAGCTCAATGAGATACCCAACTTAAATAATGTCATTCTCGACTTAGTTCTCTGCCATTCCAGATGTCCCTCACTCAGCCTGATGCCGATGAATTCTTACTTCCACTTGATAGCAATCACCCGCCATTGAACTTTCAAATCAGTTTACAGCATAATAACAGCACTTCAAACCCCCAAGGAGGTGGGTTTTACTACGACTTTAAATCTGCCGACTATAGAATTGTAAACGATTACTTGGGTTCAATCCCATGGTAGGACATGTTTTTCAATAGGTCTGTTAACAATAAGATAAACCTTTTCTATGACGTATTGTATAAAACTTTTGATATCTTTGTACCAATCAAAAAAATTGCCAGTAGAAAGTTTCCCAAATGGTTCTCACAAGACCTAAAAGCACTTACCATACAGAAAAAAATCGCCCATCAAAAATACAAGCACAACAGGCTTCCTCTTGATTATCAAAGCTTCTCCAATTTATGTTCCCATCTATCATGTTCATATCTCTCTCGAATAAGCTTGCAAAGCTATATAAAAAACACCGAAGCAGCCCTGCAACATAGCCCTAAAGAATTCTGGTCCTACACAAACTCTACAAAATTCTAGTAAACCACCATCTAATTTTTACTTGAATGAAAAATCAGCCACTATGGGACTCCAAGCTGCAGAACATTTTGCTGAATACTTTGGCTCAGTGTACACTAACCGATCTTTTGACCCTACCCACCAGCCATCTCTCAGTCCTCACAATTTAAATAATTTCACTATTCCAATCTCAGATATTTATACCGAACTAAAAACGTAGACCCACATAAGGGACCTGGTCCTGATTAAGTCCCTCTGCTATTCTTAAAAAAATGCTGCTTTGTACTATCTAGACCTCTGCATAGTATATTCAACAGCTCACTTCAATCTGGCATCTTTCCTGACGTCTGGGAGACCAGCTACGTAGTGCCTATTAATAAATCGGGAGATTCAGCAAACGTGGCCAATTATCGTCCTATTTGTATTCTTAACGCAATTCCTAAAGTGTTCGAGAACATTGCCACAAAGTTTGTTACGTCTTTACTGGGTGGGTTAAGAAGAATTCTTCTACACAAACTAATCTTCTTACCTACATGGACATACTGATAAACGCTTTGGAGAGAGGTGAAGAGGTTCACTCAATATACACCGACTTCTCCAAAGCGTTTGACAGACTCAATCATGCGGTGTTGATCAGGAAATTGGAGACACTGGGCATTTCTGGCTTCCTACTCCTCTGTATAGAGAGCTACCTCGCAGATAGGGTCCAGATCGTAATGTTAAACAACTTCACTTATTTTCAAATCCCAGTCTCATCAGGCGTCTCATCACCTGGGACCTTTACTTTTTAACATTTTCATCAACGACAATGCATCTTCCTTCAGACACTGCCTTTTTCTTCAATTCGCAGATGATCTTAAATTGTTTTTAAAAATAGCCACCCAAAATGATGTTTTTAAAAATAGTCACCCAAAATGATGTTGACAGGCTAACTCATTAATGGCATGGAACTAAATGTGTTAAAATGTAAAGTAATCAAATTCCATAAATCAAAAACCTTTAACAACTACATTTACCATATCAGTGGCTCCCCCTTGGACTGTGTGGAGCAGATCAAGAATTTGGGGGTCTTGTTAAATCCACGGCTAGATTTTGCTGATCATATCGACTTTACAATCAATAAAGCGCTTCGAATGCTGGGGTTTGTAAAACGCACTACAAGGGACTTCAAGAATATTAGCTCCATCAAAACATTATATTTTTCCTACGTCCGTACTCATCTTGAGTATGCTGCATTGTATGCAGTATGGAGTCCAAACTACACCTGTCATATACACCGACTTGAAAGTCTACAGCGCTACAGATGCTTGAACTACAATTTCTTCAATAACCAAGAATTTCATTGTGCAAACCTCTGCGATGCTCTAAATCTGTCATCCCTTTCCTGCAGAAGAAAACGAAGATACCTATAAACTATTCACAAAATCATAATCTCAACCATCAACTGTCCATACTTAACATCCCAAATTGGTTTACATGTCCCCTCTCGCAACACTCGCACAACTCAAACATTCCACCAGCAATTCCGTAAAACCAATTATGGATATCAATCTTTTATTCCTCGTACTCTCACATTGTGCAATCAGCTGAGTGAGCTTCATTTCTTTGGGCCATATGAACCATTTGCGAGAACTGTCACTGGCCTTTCTATATAAGTGTACCAGTTTTAGAAAGTGCTGTGATATATAGAATTTGTTTAGGCTTATTTTCACTTTTATCTTACTTTGATTTTACATATTGTTTTTGTTATGTCAAGCTAGTCTTTAATTTTGAACTTGCTATATTTGTTAATTATCAAGATCTTTTATAATGGGCTTGGCCCGTCAATAAATAAATAAAATAATTATTGAGTTTTAGTGTAATTTATTGTATTTTGTACTATAGTTACTTATAGGTTGACTCAGTGTATTATTTTAAATAAAATATATCAATGTGTATTGAGTGTTCTTGACCCTACGACTTGTGTAAGCTTATTTTGTGAGAACATACATATATACATACATTTGTGGACGCTATAATGAACTTAGTCTTGCTACTTCCTGATAAATTGGTTATTCTTGCGTATTTAATAACACATATTATAAATCGTGTATCATAGTTACTAGAAATGTGAAAACGATGCGCATCTTTCACCAATTTCTTAGTTTTGGTGGTTGCAATAATTCAACGCTGCATATTTCAGAGCATTTCATATCAGGCGGCATAGCTAGTAACAAATTATCCCAATTTCGGCGGATTTGGCATCCTGCAAGTACATTTCATTCTTCCTTTAGTTGCTAAATAGAAACTTGTCTTAAAGATGAACAACCTTAGGAATTAGGTTGAATTTGCCATATGCTCACGCTGTAATGAAACTAACTTTATTACTTCCTAATCAACTCATTCTTCCTGTCGCAGGAATAAAAAAGTTTATATACACCACATTTCGAGGCTAGTGATAAATTATTCCTGTTTCGGCGAAATTGGCATTCTGGAAATATATTGTATCCTTTCTCGAATTTCGTCCTGGAATTTCTTTGAGCTAAATAAGACTTCAGAGCACTCCTTTCATGCACATAGCATATGATTTATATATCTTGTTTAACAAAAGAAGAACCTTTCTGCTATTTTATTATTGAAATATGCTTTGTCATCCAAATAACATTTTTACTTTTCTAAATAACACAATATGTGCCTTCCTCAGATGGCAACCTATCAAAAATACAAACTGGATTTTATTAAATAAATTTGTATGCTCGTCTGATAGATCAGATGATAATTGGCAATCCAACTCTATTTCAGTCAAAATGTTGGCAATATTATAGAGCAATAACATGGAAAAGCAGATGTAACAGACGCCGTCTAGCTTGTTTTTTATGGCTACAGCGTAAGGTAACTTCTGGATGTGACTCGAAGTAGGACGTTAATTAACTCCACGTAAATTGATGCAGTCGCACGAAT
This sequence comes from Pissodes strobi, assembly GCA_016904865.1. Lineage (NCBI taxonomy): Eukaryota > Metazoa > Arthropoda > Insecta > Coleoptera > Curculionidae > Pissodes > Pissodes strobi. Next base: position 151,132 of record MU184313.1, on the reverse strand, counting down.
CTAATCGAGTTGTAATATTCAGTATAGTCAATATTGCTACGTGGTGATTAATAGCATAAAAAGTTTTAATTTTGCTATAGCGTCTATCCCGTCAAATGTTTTGTTTTAATATAAAATTTTAATACAGTTTTGTTAGTATATTGCAGGAGAAAAGGTTAAAGTTGAATGTAGTCACCATGTGCAAGATTCGTGAAGTGGCATTTGCTATTAGTAATCGGTGAACCAAGTAACATTTTTATACATTACCAAATACGATAAAAGGTCAGTTTGCTAAGGATAAAAAAACTGAGACTACTGTCCGATAGGACATTTCTAGGAGAAAACGTCGAGAAAATTAACTTTTCACGCAAAACACCGACACCTCGGTCAAAGAATAATGAAGAATAACGAAGATTTTTATTTTTTTTTCTTGAAAAGTATTTTTAGAAAAGCCGATTACTTCACGAGAATCCACGCTAAATCGGTATTAGAAGACACTGGAATTTAAACTTTTCGCATTTTTTTGTTTTGATACAATACCACCTAATATTTTATTACGGGAAAACCGAATGATCTGAAGCAACCAAGCTTTAACACATTAGAGAGGGTGGATCTGAGCAGAACATACCAAAAAATGGCATCGATCCGATTGAAAACGCCGAGCTGGTGATTTTTT
>MU184313.1:108409-150467 GCA_016904865.1 Pissodes strobi | reverse complement strand
TTAAGCGTTCCCGTACTTTTTACTAAAAATGCGTTGTTGTCACATCTTAGCAATTAAAAGAGATACAATTTTGAAAATTTGGTGTTTTACTAAATTTGATACGCCCAATTTATTGCAATAAAAACAAGCGTTCCATTTAAGATAACAAAATGACTCCTTGTAGCCCAAAACTGGGAAATCTGGCAACAGTGCCGATATCATGGTTCAATTCCGCATGCCCGGAAACCCCCTGGTACCGAATTTTGTAAATGTAGCTTTAACGATTTTGGAGATATTTAAGCGTTCCGGTTCTTTCTACTAACCCTGTATAAATAATTCAAATAATGTAATTATAGCGTCTTAGCAAATTATTAATAACGGATAAAAGGAAATGAAGACAAAAATTTATCTGGCTAACACATTAAGGATGCGGCCAGCGCAATATGTGTGCTCCGACTTGCTCGTCGGTGTGGGAGTGGGTCAATTACTTACTATTGACCAGGGCGCCACCAGTTTGAAATATCCAAATCCGTAGACCCAAACAGGAAGATCCTCGGTCTTAAGAATCCATAAGGGCGATCCAAAATCGACGATTATCCGCTACACAACGGCAATTTAAAGTCTAGACGACTACTAATTGCAGTTGGTTGAGTTATTTCAGAGCAAATAAAAGGCGGTCACGTTCGTGCAGGTTTTAAGTTTATTGGCGTTCGTTAGTTTTGACAGTAACGTGTCGTCATATTTCTTTCAATAACATAATGATATAAATATATAACAAAAGGTAAAAGATCTTAATTTGAAAGCGATTAATAACCTATATGCTCATAAATATATCGACAGTAATTTGAATTAAAATTGCGTTATACTAGAAGTGAATTAGATAAAGAATGATCGAACAATTATTAGGCACGCTTCAGCTATCTATAAGATCAAACCAAGTCCAACAAATTAATCAATAATCACAGTTATCCGTCTAATAGTAGCTACTAAACTTTGGGCGCGTTTACCATGGTAGACGACTCGCAGTTGTACATGAATAAACCTTACTAATTCAGATTATAAAATACTGTTATGTAAAATTACTTAAACTGAATAGTCAATAAATCAGAACGACAATGTTGATCATTTAACACAATATAAATCAAATTCTTCGCCGATATCACCTACGGCCTTCTGCACGTGGACTACTGCAATGCAATGGGACCATAAACTCTCAGTGGCATTTGAGGTAATCCCCATACCTTTATGGCTGCAGTTGGTACCAATAACACACAACCAACTGTATTGACTGGCAGCTACTTGGTTAGCTACTTTACCTCTCTTCAAGCAAAGCTCGCTCCAAACAAAAATAGCTTGCTCCAGATACACAACTCCAAGCAAAACAGCTCCAGCCAAAATAATAGCTCCTGAAAGAGATCAAGCGCTAAGTATGCATTCACTTACTGCAATTTCAAGTAGCTCCTCTTTCAGAACACTCCCAATTCAATGAGTATTTAAAAATAATAATGAGAGTATTTAAAAATAATAATATTAGTCGTCTTGCCAAAATGCGAAGGTCATAATATAACCAATATCATATCACCCTACAGGTGATAGACATCAAATACTAAGAAAACTGACTAATAATATAACCACTGTCTGTTCTTTTAAGAGTACAGACCCCCAGGCAAGAACAAAGCTTGTCCATTTATGACATTAATATGAAATCTAAATTTACTAAGCTTATGTACGATTTTACAAGTTCCTATAAGCAAAATTCAAAGTAGAAAGAAATTTATCAAAGATTATATACAGTTTTATACAATATTATACCCTATTATACAATACGGGTGCCCATAAGACAAAGAATCTGCTATGAGTGCTCGACTGCAATATCATACCGAAGACGGTATAAGAAACTATAATTCACTACGCTTGATTTCCCCAGAATATTACTTCTTGTAAAAATAATGAGTATAAATAAATCATGCTTTGCCTGTTCCAGGCCTAAATTATCTTTTGTTTGATGATATTGCATGATATACGTGCAAGAATTAGTGAATTCTCGAAAGTAACACTCTCATATAGCAGTATTTTGCATTATTTCAATTCTCCCTCAGACCCGTTAGAAAACTATAATGAAATAACTTATACTCTGATAAAATAAATCCCCTATACAGAAAAGAATGTACAAAATATAAGATATGTATATTTATTTACCTAACTACGTAGGGTTTTTCGATGGTAATGACGAATTGGGGAGCAAACGCTCTCTTCTACATGCATTCCTCGAAGAAGGAAACGGCGTACTTTGTTCCAGAATCCTCTGCACGTGACAAGTTACTAAACCAAAATCTTGACTTTAGGCAAAAATCCATCCAATCCAGTCAAATAATTTCTCTACAGCAACCTAGTAACTACGCCACTCTTTATCGCCCGAAAAAGTATACTCCCCTTCAGGGTGAATTAAAAATTCTTAAACTTATATCAGACATATATACGCACTACCTCCTAAGAAGGTTTGCCGAAGAAAGAAAACGATATCAAGCCAAAAACGACTAACTAGCTCGTGAAATTCGATGTTAAAAATCTAGAAAAGAAACTCGAACCATAAGCTCGTTCCACACTGTCCTGTAACCATACGCAAACTACAGCAGCCGATGTCGCCAAATTTACTAACATCTACAATATGCAATGAAACGTCTCTAAGGCCGTATGATATTATGTATTGCTGGTAAGACAAAGGAAGCCAACGATAAATTCATCATTAACAAAGACCAAACAACCACAAACCAAATCATTCCGAACGGCGGTCATTTAAAACTTCTAACATCCAATCTTTTCAACGCATTCAATCAAATTGAAACTAAACGTACCTTTAGTTCCAGACCCGTTTTTACCTTGCTGAAAACCATATATTTAATACCGGGAAGCAGTTCGAGCGACGTTGTCAAGTTAGGGAATATACGCATTTAATAACATATCTTGACTGCGTATTTTTAACGCGAAAGCGAAAAACGGTCGTTTAATATCAAAACAAAGGCAGCACATCAATTAATTATGTATTTTCCTGTTGGCTTGAATCGTAACCACGTAAAAATCAGAAGACGACTGCTCAGCCAATTAAACATCTGGCAACGTTCCAAGAATAACCTTTTCATTAAACATTTCGATATTACACTCGTCCGTAGGCAGCCTACAATACTTTTAAGGTATATTTACGCCGAAATAGGAAATTAGTCGCAAGGTATTAAGGGTGGAATCATTGACTTTATTTGACTTCTATCTGTTACATATTCGTGCTAAATTGTTATGTAACAGTTTATCTTACATTGAAGTTGGGGACATAATATGTGACTTAAAAAATTCGAATATTAGAGATCTTTATAAATTGAACAGTAAGATACTTATAATTATTATTAACTCGATTGTGTATCCTCTTACTAATTTATTGAATATTTTCCTTTGTTTTCAAGGCATCTTAAGTGGTATGACTAAAGGTGACTCGATGGACGTCTTAAATTGCAGACCCGTTTCTATAATTCCTCTATTTGCGAAGATCTTTGAAAAACCTCTAAAATCTAGAATATGCTGTCATTTTGAAGAGCATAGTTTGTTAAGCAAGCAGCAGTTTGGTTATAGGAATGATATTTCCATATATATTGATATTAATAGATTAATGATGACTTCAATGAGGCTTGTCATTCGGTGACTTTGTTCTGATATTTGTCAAAGGCTTTTGATTGTGTCTCTTCGGGCCTTCTTATTGAAAAGCTAACTTTGACCTCCGGAGTCTTGAGCTGTATATGCGAGATCATCGAGATGTCCAGCGTTCAGGCTTAAGACCAATTAACCATGGTGTACCATAGGGGTCAATGATGGCTCCTCTGCTGTTCATTATTTACAGCAATAATTTATCATTCTGTCATCGTGATGTCGCCTTTATGCAGTTTGCTGATGATACAACTGCCATGGCTTTTGGTAAAAACCCGAGTTTGTTAAATGATGGACTGGTGGATGCACAGTCAAGTGTTTTGGACTGGTGGTCTACAAAAACTGAGCCTACCTGCCTGTGAGACTGAAAGAATGTGTTTTACCTTAAGTAATTCAGGTTGTTATAACTGACAATCCATCATCTGTAAAATTCCCTCAATGTATTAAAAAATCTACTATCTCTGGGCCTACTCTAATATCATCTTTCCATGCTTTGATCCAGTCAAGGCTATCATATGCACTGTTGGTCTGGGGACATGCCCCCAAGCAAATCGATTGTTAGCTCTACAAGGGAAAGCTATTCATGGTATTTTGAGGCTGTCATACGGGGCTGACCGCAGGCATGGTCTTATGCGGCTGAGGGTAATGACTATTATTTGTATGTATAACTATCAGTGTTTATTGTTTTTTAAAAGTAATTTTGAAGAATGTATTTTTCAAAAAAATCACGGGCATAATACTCTTTATAGCCGAGATATTTTGTATGTCTTTTATAGAATTGATAGATCTGGTTGGGCTTTAGCGGGCATAAGCTTTGACCTTGTGGGAGGGACGTGCCGTCATCAGTGTTCGAAGAAAAGGTATTTTTATTCTTTTGAGGTATTTTATGATGACTTTGTAAACTTAAGCTGAGTCTGTTTTCTATACATTATTGTGTTTTAGTGTAATTTATTGTACTATGGTTACTTGTAGATTGACTCAATGTATTATTTTAAACTAAAATGTGTCAATGTGTATTGAGTGTTCTTGACGCTACGACTTGTGTAAGCTTATTTTGTGAGAACATACATACATACATTTGTTGACGCTATAATGGACTTAATGTTGCTACTTCTTGATAAATTGGTTATTCTTGCGTACTTAATAAAACATATTATAAATCGTGTATCATAGTTACTAGAATTGTGAAAACGATGCGCATCTTTCACCAATTTCTATAGTTTTGGTGGTTGCAATAATTCAACGCTGCATATTTCATAGCATTTCATATCAGGCGGCATAGCTAGTAACAAATTATCCCAATTTCGGCGGATTTGGCATGCTGCAAGTATATTTCATTCTTCCTTTAGTTGCTAAATAGGAACTTGTCTTAAAGATGAACAACCTTAGAGATCACTCTCAGGAATATGCCCATGCTGTAACGAAACTAACTTTATTACTTTCTAATCAACTCATTTTTCCTGTCGCAAGAATAAAAAACATTTTATACACCACATTTCGAGGCTAGTGATAAATTATTCCTGTTTCGGCGAAATTGGCATTCTGGAAATATATTGTATCCTTTCTCGAATTTCGTCCTGGAATTTCTTTGAGCTAAATAAGACTTCAGAGCACTCCTTTCATGCACATAGCATATGATTTATATATCTTGTTTAACAAAAGGAGAACCTTTCTGCTATTTTATTATTGAAATATGCTTTGTCATCCAAATAACATTTTTACTTTACAAAATAACACAATATGTGCCTTCCTCAGATAGCAAACTATCAAAAATACAAACTGGATTTTATTAAATAAATTTGTATGCTCGTCTGATAGATCAAAAGATAATTGGCAATCCAACTCTATTTCAGTCAAAATGTTGGCAATATTATAGAGCAATAACATGGAAAAGCAGATGTAGCAGACGCCGTCTAGCTTGTTTTTTATGGCTACAGCGTAAGGTAACTTCTGGATGTGACTCGAAGTAGGACGTTAATTAACTCCACGTAAATTGATGCAGTCGCACGAATCTAATTGAGTTGTAATATTCAGTATAGTGAATATTGACTACGAGATGATTAATTGCATAAAAAGTTTTAATTTTGCTATAGCGTCTACTCCGTCAAATGTTTTGTTTTAATATAAAATTTTAATCAAGTTTTGTTAGTATATTGCAGGAGAAAAGTTGAATATTCACCATGTGCAAGATTCGTTAAGTGCCATTTGCTATTAGTAATCGGTGAACCAAGTAACATTTTTATACATTACCAAATACGATAAAAGGTCATTTTGCTAAGGGTAAAAAAACTGAGACTACTGTCCGATAGGGAATTTCTAGGAGAAAACGTCGAGAAAATGAACTTTTCACACAAAACACCGATACCTCGGTCAAAGAATAATGAAGAATAACGAAGATTTTTATTTTTTTTTTTCTTGAAAATTATTTTTAGAAAAGCCGATTACTTCACGAGAATCCACGCTAAATCGGTATTAGAAGACACTGGAATTTAAACTTTTCGCATTTTTTAGTTTTGATACAATACCACCTAATATTTTATTACGGGAAAACCGAATGATCTGAAGCAACCAAGCTTTAGCACTTTGGAGAGGGTGGATCTGAGCAGAACATACCAAAAAATGGCATCGATCCGATTGAAAACGCCGAGCTGGTGATTTTTTTGATTTACAGTTTTTAAAAATCTACTTTAAGCATAAGTTCCAGCCAACGCGTAGCTATTTTCAAGAAATCAATCTAAGATTCGTAAACCTTGTGATCTCTGCTGTAAAAAAAGTTCTAAAATTTTCCGTACGAGATCGGAAAATAGAAGAAAAACGAAGTTAAATTAAAACATGCAGAAAATCGCAAAAAAAATCAATAGTGATTTTACGAGTCTGCATAGATAGCTTCCAATATTTTTACACTATTTTAAGCTAGGAAATTCTTGCAGGATCTGATAATGTGAACATTTTTGAGGCAGTTTTTAATGTATTTAATGGCAGTTTACTTCCAGTTTCTGGTATATCGATGCGTATAATTTTTTGGTGAGTAAGTAGATTTATTTGAATTAAGTCTCATTTAAAAGGATCTGAAGATAGGGAAATGAGCCAGTGGCTTCTGCCGATTTCATGGGAGTTTTAAGCGTAAAATTTTGCTTCAAACATAGAGACTATGGCAAGTAATTTCAACATATAGAACCTCAACAAAATTCTTGTATTTGATAATATTAACCTCGAATTGTTGAAGTTTCCGTTTCTGTCATGTGGTTTTAAGCACACATCATTTTGTAAGTATTTTTATGACTAATAATACAACATTTGCGAGCTGCCATGCTTCAACAATGATATTACATATGTAAGACGTGATCGGTAAATTTCAAGCCTTTGCCACTGGCGCGCATGATATTTTGCCGCCTCCCCACCCAGCAGCTGCACATAGCGGCTAGAAATATACAGAAAACGTTTTAATGAGACCTTTTAAACCTTTAAATTGAAAATCGTGATAAGATTCAGATAAGACATATATACACTGCTTGCGAATTTGAAAAGTAAATATATTTCCGAAATAAATCAAGGTATTACGATGTGGGTTACATCATATTTTAAAGATTTTCATCAATACTAGCATCACACAGTCGTGAGGAGGATACAGGGTGTGAAATGAAACCTCTGCAAATTTCTATTGAAAATCTAAAAAAGCAGAAATTGGTGCCAAATCTTTATATCAAAGTTTTGGGAAATGTGAGAAATGAGGAAATCTCAATTATCTTGAACGTTTATATTGGTAGAGTTGATACATATTTTAATGACAATGGCTTGGTTAATTTTTCTTCATGTTAAATTGTTTAAATTAAACCAAACTTCCTTTTTAATTGTAAAGTTCTGCGTATTCATTGCTGGTTCAATTTGGGGCGTTTTAAGTTTTTCCAATAGTTCTTTATTGTGATAAGATAGTATTTCCACAAATAGGGTCATTTCCTTTATTGCAAACCGTTACCACTATACATAAAATAATGCAGAATAGCCAAGCCATCCAAATCTTATTGCATAGGAATAGCCCGTAAATATATGCAGGTATAAATGAAATGATTATTAACCAAGCCTAACAGTCACTCAATTATACCAAATCAATAAAATAACCACTAAGGTAAATATGTGCATCTACAGCCGTTAAATATCTGTAGGTAAACGAATTGACCTCAAGTCGGTTCGGATATCAAGGCGACAAATTAAATTAGTAAATTTCAGTTCTGTGAAATAAATCACTGCCATGAGCCTTACAGCCAAATACAATAAAAATTAACTCAATCAGCTATTCGAACGCTAGGCAAATGAATTCTCTAACTAACTAAAGATAAAATGTAATATCTTCTTTAAGGGTAAGCTCGATAAACAAGACAGGGAGATCAATGAATGGAACGAGAATTAACGAGAATATAAACGATAGACGTCAAACGGCCTACAGTTGTTTAATTTAAATTCATTAATTGAAATATATATTGATAAGATATATACGGTAATTTAGGCAAATGACCTACAATCATATGATTATATATTCATTAATTAACATGAGACGTAACGGTAAAAAATACATGGTAATTTAGGCAAATGACCCACAATCATTTGATTGATATTATATTAATTAAAAATTAAAATATGTGTAAACAATTCCACAAGTATAAATTTCGATCTTTCAAATACCTTTCAAGGTAACTAAGATACGAGAGGCGCTTCAATATTAAACACTTCCTATTTTATCCTGCTTATCATTTCGTATATTTAGAAAAATAACACAGTGTCTCGAAAACCGCATGCCTCTATCGATACTAGTTAAGAAGTTATCCCATAGATAGAACATAAAGGGGACACCCTGTACATCGAAAAATCGGAGTGTTGTAGCGGCATAGTCTCGTGAAAACCGTTTGGCATATTTCTCTGGCATCTCTACCAGTAATTTCAAAATGCAAAAATTTGTGTTTGTTTTATTTTAGTCAAGAGTAGGATAGCTAGTGCTTTCTACATCCGCCGTCCCGATGGACAGCTGTCTAAGCTGTTTAAGCTAACAAACTTGTCGCGCGCAACCTTGTAACCAGCCTTAAGCATTAGATGCCAAATATGTAACTTTATTTGCTAATTGCTCATTAGGCGGTATGCCAGCTTTACTCAGCGGATTCAATTTTTTTTAAAAGCGTGAGTTTATGTCTTGGCAGTTAGGATAGGGCGCCAATAAATTTATTTTTACAAGAAATTTATCAATGATTATTGGTCCTTGAAAATAGGGTAATAAAATCTAAAAAAATACCCTGTACAAAAACGTGGAAAAATTTTTAATACACAGGTTAGTTATTATTTTGACTGCAATTTACCAAAATAAACATCAAGATTACAAGTAACTTATTTATTTAAAAAATGTAAACTTACACCAACTCTTTCAGGACAATTCAATTTGAGGTTATGGTTACGCTCTTAAATTAATAAGAAGATTCTCTTGTAAGGTATCTCACCTGTGTAATATCTTACAAGAATAATAATTCAAAGCACCATAAGATACTACTTGGTAAACTATGCCTTATCACTTTAATATTGCCCAAACCTTATTGTATAGATATAGCCAGTAAATATATGCAGATATAAATGAAATTTTTATTAACCAAGCCTAACCTAAATTAACCTGCCAGCGACAATATCAGTACACCAATAAACCGTGCTCAATAATACCAAATCAATAAAATAGCCAGTAAGGTAAATATGTAAATATACAGCCGTTAAATATCTATAGGTAATCGAATTGAACTAAAGTCGATTCCGATATCAAGGCGACAAATTAAATCAATAAATTACAGTTATGTGAAATAAATTACTGTCATAAGCTGTACAGCCAAACAGTTGAATTTAACTCAATCAGCTATTCGGGCACTAGCCAAATAAATTATCTAACCAACTCAAGAAAAAATTAAATATCTCAAAGTACGCTCGATAAACAAGATAGCTATAACAGTGAATGAAATGAGAATTAACGAGAATATAAACGATAGACGTTAAAGGGCCTACAGTTTTTAAATTATAAATGTATTGATTAAAATGATATATAACGATAAGCTATATACGGTAATTAAGGCAAATCACCGACAGTCATTGATTATATATTTATTAATTAAAATGATACATAACGGTAAGAAAAACACGATTATTTAGGCAGATGACCTACAATCATTTGATTATATATTCATTAATTAAAATGATACATAACGGTAACACGTTAATTCATGCAAATATCCTACAATGATTTGATTATATATTCTTTAGTTAAAATGATATATACCGGTAAGCTATATACGGTAATTAAGGCACTATAAAATAAAATCGATTTTACGTGATTCTGGTCGAATTGTAAACACTGGCAGTCCCTGGAAGTACGTCTCCACCATGTGACAAAAAAACCTCGCTACGGCTAACTGACGACGGGATTAGCTAGATCAGCGTGAAATTCTACCTCCCATAGAAGGAACTGTGTCTCACAGAAGGAATACTTTAAAAAACAGGGGTCACCACAGTAGTTCATCACATAACGTTTATAAACGGTATGTCCGATAATTTTAGAAAATATACATTCTTTTTAATTTCTTAATACTGCAACGACCAATTAGGCGATAGTTAGACCTGAGGGTCAAAAATAGCAATGATAAATTCCGATACGGAAAACGGTCTGCTCGCCTTGATTGTTCAGGCGAGAAGGGCTATCAATTCTCTCAAAAAAGAATATATATCGCATCTGTCAAGTGGCACTCCAAAAGGATGTGTCTATCGAGTTACGGCAAATGAAAACCGGACACAATATTTATATATTGTAAATCGCGCTTTTCTACCTTTTCACCTACTTGTTACCGTGGTATTAGACTTACCTTTTGTTTTTGACATTACACTATTACTTCAAAATGCCACATTTAAATAAAGAGGAAAAAGCTAAAATAATTATATTATTAGAAGAAGGTTGGTCGAGGCGAAGGGTAGCAGAAAGGTTTGGTATAGGAAAAAGTACAGTGCAAGATATAAAAACAAAATGGGACCAAAGGAATTCCTTAGAAAGGCAAATAGGAAGCGAAGCACGTAAGATTTCTTCAGAAGAAGAGGATGAGCGCCTTACTAGTTTTTAAGAGAAAACCCCTTCCAATCAGCTGTGACGGCGAAAAGAGAAAGTCATTTCCCAGGGTGCATTAGAACTGCCAGAAATTGTATAAAACAAAGATCCAACTTACGCAGTCATGCAGCAGTAAAAAAGCCTTATCTTACTGAGGCAAACAAGGAGGAGAGAGTTGGCTTCTTCTCATTACAGTACTCTGCGGAACACGTCAATTTTTGGTCAAATATTATTTTTACTGACGAGAAAGTGTTTCAGTAATTTTTTAATGGCCGTATTAGGGTGTATAGGCCTCCGAATAGTCGTTTCGACGAGAAATATACACAAAAGGTGAAAAGCAGCGGCCTTTTTTCTGTAAACGTTTGGGAGTTGATGAGCTCAAGAAGTGTTGAAATTTGCACAAGGATTGAGGGAAGATTTAATGCACAAAACTATATTAATATATTAGAAAACGTTATGGTACCATCAGTTACGGCACAATTTGGAAACAATTTTATTTACCAACATGACAATTGTCCAGTGCACACTGCTTGAATGGAATCGAATGGATGAGGCAAAGAAATATCAACGTTTTAAATTGGATTTCGCGTAACCCTGACATCAACCCGATCGAAAACATTTGGGGCTGTATAGTAAAAAAAATTAATTCTTCTAATGATTTTCATCCAACAAATTCTAACCAGTTATGGAACAAAATTTTGGACGTGTAGAATGAATTAACTCCGGAGTATGGAAATTCTTTAGTTAATTCAATGCCCACAAGAAGTAATTGAAAAAAATGGTGGGGCACCAAATATAATATTAATTTCATATTTATTATTATATTTTTTTCATTTCGATTTTATTTAGGCTTGCCGTTTCATTGTATTTCTGTTTGTTTGTTCTCAAATTCATCGTATTTTCATTTAAATTAAAAAAAATACATTATGTTATGTTAAATATAAAATACTCATTGTTTTTATACCACACGAGAATACAAAATCAACATAAATTAAGACTACCAGATTCAAACAATGCTAAAAGTAAAGTAGGTAAATCTTAAAGGTAAAAGCCAGATATATGCAAATTCATGTGAATGACATTAAATGTCATTTTTGTGTCCGGTTTTCATTTGCCGTAACTGTACCTATCGAGCAGGTAGGTACAGGGTCATTTTTTATATTTTCCCACCCCCCTTAACTTTTTTGTGCCACTGTGTAGAAAAAAAATGTAAATATGAAAGTTGTAGTGCTCGAGAAGCAGTTTTCAGAAAACATATTTTTGTTTATACAGGGTGTTGCAAAAAGTGCGAAAAACAAGAAAATATACATTTTTTAAATGGAACACCCTGTATATTTCTGCTCAGGACGAAAGATCTTTGTTCTCCGATTACAAAAATATATAATTTGTCTACATTTGTTTAAGCCATTTCCGAACTATTTAACTTTGAAAGTTGATTTAAATAAAATAAATCAATGTTTTAATCATTTTTTATTATTATATGCAAACATATCTTAACATGTTTGATAATAAAAAACTTAACTATTACAATTGTTGAATATGCCCACCGTTTTTATTGAAACAATCTCGGAAGTCGCTTTCTAATGTATTTGTTGCATTGATAATAAAAATTGCATTGTTCTGGTTAAGGTCGTTTATGTAGTATAAAATTCTCGCCCTGAGATCTTCAATATTGGCACTTCTCTGAGCATAAACTTTGTTTTTTAAATACCCCCACAAAAACGCATCTAAAGGCGTGAGATCTGGACTGTTCGGTGGCCAGTGGACGGTTCCCTGCCTACCAATCCATGTTTCGCATCTATTGTTTAAAAAATTAACCACAGGTATAACATTGTGAGCATATTGGCGAATTGGATCATATCCAAGAGAACTCTATTTCCTGATTTAAAAATTGCAAATACCTTTCGCCGGTTAGGGAACCTTCATAAAAAATAGGGCCAATAATTTGACCGTCTAGTATGCCAAACCGCACATGCAGGGAATTTCTTTCTTGAAAGTTTATTTCCGATAATTCTCGTCGGTTTTGAGCGGCCCAAAATTATGTGTTTCTTCCAATAAATATGCCCGCAGTTGTAAAAGTGCACTCGTCAGTCCATAATATTTTATTAAAAAAAATAACGATCTTGTTCCTTCCTTCGTAACATATTTTCACAAAATACCCGTACTTTTTAAGCGTATTTTGAATTTTTTTTTGCTGACTTATCAAAATGCTTACGGGCATCTTCTATGGATCTGTTCGGGTTTTCTAAAAGGTGTTAGTTTAGTAAATCATTAGGTTTTTAATAGTTGTTAATTCCTGTTACCTTGAAAAAACAACAAAATGTCTAATTTCTCATTTTCATTAACTACGGCAACTCGCTTTTTCCTGTGATCTGATTTTCGTTGCGTAAATCCCCGCTCTATATTACTAAAAGTTTTTCGGTCTGGAACTTCTCTATTAGGAAATATGCGTCTATATTCTCTTCTAGCTGCACACGCATTTTTACGATTTTGATAATACAAACGCAACATTTCACATTTCTCTTCATCTGTATAACGCATTTTTAAAAATAACACTATAAGTAGTGTCGAAAAGAGGTTCCTTTCGATACGCATTTTGTTGACTAGTTGCTATGATATTAACAAAATTGTTGAATGTCAAGGCCCACTAGCAAAAATTTCGACACCGTTTTGAATGGGATTTCTACTAATACAGACGTCAAAAATGACAAGATGGCCGCTCAAATGCTGATCGAGAATAAAATAAATTAATGTTTTAATTAAAAAACCTGCAAAATAGAAAAAAATAGTATAAAATACACGTTTTAAAAGACATTTTTGTGCACTCCCACGTTAGGAAACTCCTCGCAAGCAGGTCGTTTCCTAATTTCGTGCTCGTGCGAAAAAATATGGTCTTTTAAAACTAGTATCTTAATATACTATTTTGTTAATGTCATTCATGGCTATTTTGACATATTTCATATTTTTCTTAATGGCGAGCAAGGTTACTTTGATTGGTTTGAAATTACTTTGAATTCATGTTTTCAACTTTTAATTTTCAATAGCTCGGAAATGGCTTAAGCAAATGTAGACAAATTATATATTTTTGTAATCGGAGGACAAAGATCTTTCGTCCTGAGGAGAAATATACAGGGTGTCCTATTTAAAAAATATATATTTTCTTGTTTTTCGCACTTTTTGCAACACCCTGTATAGACAAAAATATGTTTTCTGAGAACTACTTTTCAAGCACTACAACTTTCATATTTACATTTCTTTTCTACACAGTGGCACAAAAAAGTTAAGGGGGGTGGGAAAATATAAAAAATGACCCTGTACACCGGAAGTAAGGTCATTAGAAGTAAGGTAGCGAGAGTATCGATCACACAATTCGACCAGTAATAGGGGAAAATCGCAATACTATATTTAAAAACATTTACAACTTTACAACCTCTACTCTGGTTGTAGAATGCACCAACTATCCCTACTATCAAGTATTTGTTTATATCGATCACTTTGATGTAAAAATTTAAGCGCAATTTTCGCTTTCCCAAATTTGCCATAAAAATAAAAGGTTTTCATTCCACACCCTGCATATCCTTCTCGTGACTGTCTTATGACAATATGGTTGTAATATGTCATTCTTAAAGGCATGGTGTAACCAGGGCCGTAGCTAGGGGTACGCCCTGCGCCTGCCCTGGCAAATTATTTGCCTGCCCAAGATCATTCCGAGGGCAAAGAGCAAATGATCGAAGAAACCGACAACTGCAATTATTCTGATTTTGTTTAAAACATATTTACTTATTATTCTACGTGAACCATAAAAGGTTTTTTTCTTCAAACGTCAGTAAATCCGTCATTACTCGACTGTGTAGGCGGCCGTAAAGTTTCGTTTTTCCTCCGCCGGAGCTTTACTTTTCACTTTTCCGCCGGCGGAGGTAAAAGTGTTGTCATAGCAACATAGATACAATACAAACAGACAACAAAATAAGTGTGAACAACTCAAGATTTATTAAACTACAATTTGTATTTATCACTCAATTTGTGACTGCATTTCTAAAAATCACTAATTTAGGAACAAATTGGTTATTATTTAATCGAACTTACTCAATAACTGCTTATAAATACGGAATTAAAACGCAATCGGAGACGAATCTTAAAAAAATAATTATTGTTGACAGTGTCCACTGACAGCTTTATGTTACATTATATTCACCGACACCGGTCTAAGCAAGGCCACCTACGACCGTGGTCTAAGCCGCCTTGCGAAGCCATTTATCTTTAATAATAATTAGATATTATTACTATTAAAAAGAGATGTTTTTGCATTAATTTGTCGACATTTGAAGAAAAAACAGCATATTTTATTTGGAGGAAAAGTTACTTTTCATGGCTTGCTCTCTATTACCAGCCTCACTCCGTTCGGCTGTTAAACACGAGCGCGCCATGAAAAGTATCACTTTTCCTCCATATAAAATAATATACTATTGCTTAATTTAACGAGATATGTTATGCTTTTATTTAGTTTATACTCACTATACAAACTGTGAGGGCCAAAACTTTGGCATAAATTTGTAAAAAATTTAATGAATTTCTTTTTCTAAAAAGCGCTCGGACAAATAAATTATTATTTCTCTATTCCTGCGTTTTCTTGTTATTAGTCCGCTTTCCTGTTGTTGGGTATTGATTTATTATTTTGTATGTTATGTCAAAGAAAGGCATTTTTTAACTTCTAACTTAAATTGTTTGATATTGATATTCCTATTATAATAGGAATATCAATAAGAAATATTTTTGTGTTATGTTTTGTGTTTTATTTTGTTTGTTAAGCAACATAGTTCATTCATCAGCTCTGGAAATATATAATTGGACCATTATAAAATCTCAACAAAAAGCTACCAATGATTCATCACTAACAGCTGATGATTTTAACAATTTCTTTGTCAATATTGCAGATACACTGATCAATGACCTGCCAAATCTCAATGATCAAGCTGTTGATAACAGCTGTTTATGAGAGAATTTCAAAATATTAGTCCGAACCATTTGAGCTGCTTTTCAGAGGTCAGTTGTGTAAAGATCAGGGCGATTATTGACCAAGTTATAAACAAATCAAGTAAAGATATCTTTCAAGTGAATATGGAAATAATTAAATATAATAAAAACACCATAATTTCACCTTTAAAAAACTTATAAATGAAGCTATAAGAGATGGTATTTACTCAATCTGTTTTAAAATAAGTAAAGTCATCCCAATTTTTAAAAAAGAATACCCGGACGATCCAGGTAATTTTAGGCCCATTACACTTACCCCTGTCGTTTCAAAAATCATTGAGTTTGTTCTTAGGGATGAACTGTATAATTACTTTCAGAGTAATAATCTCTTTATATCTAATCAGTTTGGATTTAGGTCGGGAAAATCCACAGCTCTGGCAGTTCTTGACTTGATGGAACGCATATCGAAGGCTTATGAAAATTGCCGGTACATGGGGGGAATGTTCTGTGACCTGTCAAAAGCTTTCGATTATGTTTCCCTTGAAATACTTTTACAGAAACTATAATGTGGAAGGCTCTAGCGTTAGATTGATTGAAAGTTACTTGACTGATGAATGTCAGCAGACCTATAGAAACGGGGAATTGCCCAGTCCTAGGGGTTTAACGCATGGGGTGCCCCAGGGTACCCTCCTGGCTCCCCTGCTTTTCCTCGTATATTATGTTAACGATATAAAGAAAGTAGTTCCAATTGCAGATCTAATTCTCTATGCAGATGACACAACTATTTTATGCAAAGACACTGATTACTTAAATGTAAAAAAAATTATTTGATGAAAATGTAAAAAGCTTAGAAGACTGGTTTACTGTAAACAAATTTAATTTAAATGATAATAAATCCTTAAAAGCTACCTTTACACTTAGAAGAATAAATGAGAATCATCAAGATGACATAAATTTTTTAGGAATATGGTTAGACCACGGGTTAAGTTTTAAAACACATTTAGATTATGTAGCAAACACACTGGCCAGGAGCATATTTCTTAAGAAATCTTAAATCTATTGTACCACTTGAAACTTGTCTGCAGGCTTTCCACGGAATGTTCCAGTCTGTTTCTTGTTATGCGATTCTGGCCTAGGGGCATTCATGCCATTCTGAAAAAGTGTTCCGAATCCAAACGCGTGCGGTTCGCGTGATAGGGGGGCTGGGATACAGAGAAGATGTAAGGCATAAATTTATAGAACTGAAAATAATGACAATACCATCCAAATATATCTATGAAGATTAGAATTATGACACGTATAGTAAGACAAACGATTTACATGATTATCCAGTCAGATCAGAAAATAATTTTAGAATACATTTCCTTTCCTTAGATTGAGTAGATCTAGAATGGCTACCAATTACTACTGCCCAGTTTTTTTTTAAAAGTTCCAAATGCAATTAAATCACAGTCTTTTCCAAACGTAAAAATGTAATTAAAAACATTCTTATTACCAATGCTTTCTACAGTATAAATGAGTTTTTATCCTTTGATTTATAAATATGGGATAGGCATGAAAAAGAATAGGTTTTCTGTAGAAAGTTAGGTTGGGTTTCTTTTCTTTTTAAGTTGTGTGTGAAATTTGAAACTGTAAAGTTGTTATTTTAATAATTCCTTATGTGTATTTCTTTTAAACTTTTAAACTTGATACAAAGGTACTTTTATATTAAGTTACTTTATTTTATTTTATTCTAATATTGATCCGTATTTAGAATTAATGGATTGTATTTAGAATGGATACTAACTTGATCCACTCAATGATCAAGTCGAAAATTAACGTGTGAAAGAATGTAAATTTTATTACACAAATAAACTGATTTGATTTGATGATGTATATTTTTAAATATAATAAACTATGTGTGTGAGCCTGTCCAAAATTTTATTCTGCCTACCCTAATTATTCTTTCTGGCTACGGCCCTGGCTGTAACCCGCATTTTAATACGTCGATTTGCCTTGAAAATTTACGAACAAATGCAACAATTAGCTAAATATATATAAACATTCAAAATTAATTCCAGACGCAATTTTTGCAGTTAAGCTAATTTTTATGCATGACGCGCCACCACTGTTTTCCCTCCGATTTACAATTGACACCGGGAAAATTACGTTATGGCCGATACACGTGCAGAATTTGGTTAGGTATAATTGGGGGGGATTTAGCTCTAAACGTGCCCATTACACTCTGTTTATGTTTCGAAATATTCGATACGTTAATGCATACGGGCTATTCGAAATTATATCGGCATTTAATTTAGCATTTATTGTCAAAAAGCTGTTGTTTACATATCCATGAAAATTGGCGATAAAGCGGATTTTGAAATTGAGATTGTTAAATATGCCGGTATATCAGATTAACGAGGGATTGGATTATTCAAACAATTTTATCCTCACTAAAGTACTTTTGGTAATCAAAAAAGCGATCCATACCATTTTTACTTAACCATAATGTCACGTTTTGATAGACATTCGTCACGCCTTGTGGTCGGCGTGTAGGTTATGTAGCTCAGATTAGGGATCGATTTACGTCAGGTGAGAAAAGATGATAAAGAAGACCCTCCGGTAAAAAAAACAGTTACAATATTTATTGGTCAACGAACTTGATGAATTTCACTTTACCCGATCACTATAACGCGCATGCTTTTAATGGTTTGTAGTGTTTCGTTTATGTAGTTGTGTGGCGTTTCTATTGGTCTGAATTCAAGAACGAAATACTGTAAAAAGTATAAGTAAATTACCTAAATGTATATAATAATATAAAAAGTAATTCAAAGCTTTCCATGGATTACTTGTTGGTTTTGGTTGTCTTTTCTGCGGCTTTCGTTAGGTACTTTTCCAGCACTGGCATCTTTGAAGTTTGACAGTTTGCCGTATGTCTCGAACTGCAAACCTTTTGTCAGGGGGAATGTCTGGAAGGATTCCACACATATGGACTTAGGGGTACCAATGTAATAATAGCAGCATCTCCAGACTTGATGGCCTGGTTCATGTATGCCGGCTCCGACACCTTGATCGAGTTCTGTCCTTATTGGGGGGCAATATTACAAAGTTTTATTTTTCAAGATATTCAGGAAAATAATAATATTAATCAGTAGTGTAAACAATATTAATTTTTTTTTTGTTTCAAAAGGCCACATCCTTCTGATAAGACACCTTCGTCGTAAGGAGTTTTTTCCAACGGGAAGCCTTGATGCCATGACTGATTAAACATTATCGAATCAACAGTCCCGTTTCCTTACAAACCAGATTTCACTAACCTTGTTGCATCTCCCCACATTAAGGAAATGAAATCAATGCCCTACCCCTTGACAGTGAAACCACGCGGAAAACTTGAGGCTTTCCTCCGTCATTCTCGACGAAAATTTGACGGTTTGATGGCCGCTTTTCGACGTTTTAAGGACAGATTCAAGGGGATGCCCGATGGAACATATAAACAAAGCAACAAATTTTACGTGGGGTATGGGCAGGGCACATTAATAGAAGGAATGTCAAAGGGGATGGCATGCACCCCTCTTGTGCTGGGGAGATCTGTATTCATCGGGTTAGGGTGGAAAGTTCCTTTGTTTGCATGTTACCACAAAGTTTTGCAGGAGCGACTCGTTTAGGACACATTTAAATTAACACTTAGTTTAGTAGGTGGAGAGGCTCGATATAGAGTTTTAATTAAATTCTTTAAATATTTCTCTCATGGGATCAATTTTCGGGATAAAGTCATGCTTTAGCATTGTAATTGAAATATAACTGGGCATGAGGAGAAAACTCAATTAAGAATATTCGGTGTCACCCGAAGAATGTATGGTCAATGTCACGTACGAAGCGTTAAGTTAAAAAGTAGTTTTTAAATAACACTAAGGGCATTTCTTGAACTCCTAATTCGCCACTTCATCGATTTATCTCTACGCCGCCGTTTAGCAGATAGGCTAAGTTTAAGTAGTGGAAATTCGGCGAAGACTATGGGGAAAACCCCGCTGAAAGCGAGAGTCCCCTTTAACGGTGCTCACGTGATTTCAGGGGTAAAATAATGACCTTTTTTGTTCAGCATTAATACCGCTATTAGGGAAAGCAATTTGCGTCTATGCGGGAAATATTTTTAAATAAAAGCCGAATGAGGGTATGGCCCGCAACGGTCAGCTAAATTGAGGGTCGGGATATTTTTGATAATAAAAATTACCGGCTTTTCATAAGATTTATGCTTAGATTGCGGTACGAAGTATTCCAAGTCACCGGTTCATTGAACTAGATTCATAGTTGTAGATTTTAAATTTGTGTCGTGTCTAAATATATTTGTAAAGCATAAGTGGCAATTAATAGGAATTTTACGAAAAGCGGAATATTTTTACAAAATGCCTTATGGTCATAGCCACGGTGTCAGAAGTCATAAATTTATATTTTAATTAAACCAAAACATCATTGCAAAATATGAGTTTGCAACGGACAATAAAGCTGAGACTGAAAAGTGTCACTTATTTTCTTTGAATTATTTGCTTATTATTATCCCAATATTGCGCGATAATTTTTTTAATATTCCTTCTGGATGATACTTTTTTGAATTTCTGAGATTTTGTTACTAAAGCACATTGATTGTTATATCTTTCGTACAATCAACTACTACCGTGTTTCGTTTCTGTCTTTGAGATGTCCAGTTTTTGAAAGCTTCCTGTAGGTTTGCATCTCGTAATTAGGACATCATGCAGTAAATATTCTCATATTTCAATTCGTAGGCTCCAGGCTAGCGTTGATCTTGTCCTGAGAATCAAGCCAGGATGAAGATTGGCTCTCATTTTTTCAAAACCAAAATCAAGAGATCACGACTTTTGATCTTGTTTTGGTCTTAGGAGTTACGTTTTGATATAAAAAAGCATTTTTCTAGATTTGCTCTTACAAATATTTTACTCTGATTTCTAGGTAGTAGTGTATTCATGAGAGTGAGTCCTCACGGAAGAGGTAATGTATCTCCTCCAGGAGGAAATAAGTTTGTGCCTCCCTGTAGAACCTTTCTTATATTTTTCCACAATAAAGATACATAAGGATGAGTGTGTTGTTTGATCCCCCAAAATATCTCTAATTGATTTAGTTTCTTTCACAACAATAATTTTTTGCTTATTATATTTTAATATGAATGAACCCACAATGGGCAAACATCGTTCTTTTTTAGCCATTCTGTTAAGCAGTCTAAACAAAATTAGCAAGAATTTGGTGTTCAAATTTTTTCTTGTTGCAATGGATTGAAACAAACAGGAAATTCTTCTTTCAACTGCACTACACTTTTATTGTTTTTTGGACTATTTCTAAACTAACATTTTTGAATGCTTCCTTTGGAGTACTCGACTTCTTAATTTGTGTTCTTCCATAGAACACTAAACTTTAAATTGAAGAAATAAATGCAGAGCTGCTAGTTTTATTAAATAGAAGGGAGAAAGTCAGGTTTGGTTGAAACACAACATAACACAAAATCAAAATGCATGAGCTATTTATTTTAAAATCAGAGTAACTCCTTAAAGAAGGGTCCGATCGCCCACGCTTTGGTCTCTGGTTATTGACGATCTACTGGTAAGACTGACTGAAGCAGGCTTTGAAGTCCAAGGTTACGCAGATGATCTAGTTACAATAATAAGAGGTACGCATGACAACGTTCTCTCAGAACGTATGCACATAGTGTATACAGGAAAGGTTAAATATCAACCCAATCAAAACCGTAGTGATCCCATACACAAAAAGAAGGAAGCTGAACCTTAAAGCTTGACAGGGACAGCAGTAAAGCTTTCAAAAAAGGTTAAGTATCTTGGCATCGTTCTTGACCAGAAACTAACTTGGAACATACACCTGGAAAGGACTATCAAAAAAAGCAACGGCTGCACTCTGGGCCTGTCGACGACTCTTTGGTAAAACATGGGGCCTAAAACCCTCCATCATCTGGTGGTCCTATAATACTGTTGTTATTATACCCTACGCCTGCGTAGTGTGGTGGGGAAAAACAAAGGAAATAACAACACAGCGAAGGCTAACAAAAATACAAAGGCTCGCCTGTCTGGGTATAACAGAGGCTATGAAAACGTGCCCACAGCAGCTCTGGAAACCCTACTTAACCT
The DNA here is from genome assembly GCA_016904865.1 of Pissodes strobi. Lineage (NCBI taxonomy): Eukaryota > Metazoa > Arthropoda > Insecta > Coleoptera > Curculionidae > Pissodes > Pissodes strobi. The sequence goes on along the minus strand of MU184313.1, from coordinate 128,576 downwards.
CCTTCCGCTGCACATATGCATAAAAAAGGAGGCCTGGACCAGTGCGCATAGAGTTACTCAAACACAAAACCTGACTGGTCATCTCAAAATTCTGAAAGACATCCAGATATAGGCGATGACCAAACCAACCGATACAATCGAAACAAAACTCCATTTTAATCGCTCCTTTGAAGTGGTAATCGAAGATCGCAATACTACAGAGGAAAGACAAAAACAACTAGAGAGGGGATCACTTGTCTCGTGCACAAATGGATGAAAGATAAAAGAAGGTGTGGGATCCAGAGTTTGGAGGTGTCGAATCTCTGCACCTTCAGGAAACACTCACCATCTTTCAAGCAGAACTAAATGCTATCAATATAGCCATCTCTGAATGTGCCAAAAAATGCCTAAGAGGTGCAAAGATCTATATCATATCAGATAGCCAAACAGCCTTAAAAGCACTAGCATCTAGCAGAATCAACTCTTGGCTAGTGTGGGACTGTCGGATGGCTGCAGATCAACTGGCAGCCAGAAATAGACTCACCCTAATGTGAGTACCAGGACTCGAGGGTGTGGAAGGCAACGAAGCCGCTGACCAGCTCGCACGCAATGGTACACAGACTGCCTTTTGCGGGCCTGAACCATTCTGTGGCATCACTAGAGGGCACGTAATGAATGAACTCAGAAATTGGGAAAAAGGACGGAAAGAGACACATTGGGCCAATGCAACTGTTCAGGGAAAGGCCAAAAGACTCATTTCTCACTCGCCTAACTACTCAAAAAGCTTCTCGAGCTACAATAAAATAAAGAAGGTGGTCATAGATCTTCTCACTGGATATGGCCCCTGGAGGTACCACCTCAAGAAAATAGGGAAAACCACTGACGAACAATGCAGATTCTGCCAAACTATGGCTGAAACATCAAATCACCTACTCTGTGAATGTCAGGCACGATGTGTCCCACAGACCGTGCATTTTCACGCACGGTTTAAACTCAGTTCTGCAACGATTTTTTAAAGAGAACATGGTAACAGATTTGGATATTACTCTTATTGGCATAGTTATTGCTATAGGAGCTAAGAACAAACATGCACGTGGTAAAATATCTAAATGGGCAAAAGATTGGTTATTAAGCCGTTTATCTCATGTGCATTTAGTAAATACGCTTCGTCTTGAGCCAACAGGTTGGAATAACTATTTGAGAATGGACGAATTAACTTATTTTGAAATATTAAATAGAATAACCCCATTAATTAAAACAGAGGATGCAAGTATGAGAGAGTCAATTACCCCACATGAGAGACTATCAGCCACATAAGCTCGGTCATAAACTTTTTACTGTATGTTCGAGAATCGTTCATATTTAAATTGTATTAATCTCGCTCCAAACTCGGAATCTCAAACTATATAAATAATATATAACTATTGAACGATAATCACAAGTAACATGTGGGAATGCCACATACGACGTATGATACTGGGCATTTTGCTCGCGGCTTTCAGTTTCAACTTGAACTCTAGCGAGCCGGCATCGACATGTAAAATGCGCGCGTTTTAATCACTAATGATGCATTTTATTAGCGCACCAAGTAAAACGTATAGCAAGATGTGCCATGTATGAAGGCCTTGGCTACCCAAGGGTTGAAAATATATTAAAATTCTACAGGGTGGGACAAAATGTTCACCATGAGAGCGGATCTCCTCCAGGACGACTCGCTCCCATGAATACACTACTCGATAGAATCAAAAATTGTGATTTTATTTTTAGCTGCATAAATATCGACTGGCATGAACATATACACGCCCTTTGATACCAAGAGTAAAACACCAAAGATGAAACCATCTCTGCAAAAAAAACATTTTTCGTTCTCAAATTATATGAAAATACTCATCTTATTTACCAGAGTAAATAATAAATAACAAACGTATCAAGTTGATCTTGTCTTGTTCATGGAAAGCTGAATTTATCGTATTTCAAACCACGTCAAGCATGACTTGCAACTGCATAAACAAAAGCAGTGATCATATCACATATCAGAGTATATTTTCTGCCCTATGAAATAGACAAAATAAATCTATATTGTAACTGCAACAGATTGATGCACAGTGCAACTGAACAAGTACCCCCGCACTGAAGTGGCAGTTTGGCATATACGGCAGGGATCAGGCTAATTCATAAACTAACCAACACTTGATTAATGCCAAACCATGAGCAGATGCCCCCTATTTATTACCCCGGCACGTTGTGGTGTTTTCCTTTCCCTGTATTGCAAATTTTCGCACCGGGAGACCCGTAGACCCCGCTCGCGTTTGCATGCATATGGCCGGTTTGGCCCGATGTTTGTATAATTATTATTTACTGGGTAAGGGGGTGAGTCATAACATAAATGTCAGCTCCGTATGTGTGACTGAGAATTTTATGAGATAATCAATAGTTAATCGTACGGTATAGTTAATCTATTGTTGCGGACCTTTGGACAATTTAAATAGTTTACAACGATTCTCGAAATTTTGTTAATATGAAGATAACTGTGATCCGTGTCAATACAGACATACAATGTTAAAAGAATCTTCTTCGTCGTGTGGTCTTAAGCACATACCGCTTGTTAATTTTGACAACAAAAGCATCAGTTTCATGAAGACGGTTGCGCCTATAGAAACTACTAAGTTGAGGTTTGAAACCTTCAGCAAAATGCACTACAACACAGTTTTATCCACAATACCGAAACACATTGTAGATAAAACTGTATTTTAAAATAGAAAGTAGGTTTTTCTTCTTTTTATCTTTACCATTGTCGCGAACCGGAACCCGTGATGCCACGCCTTTTTTGGCGTGCAGGTTATGTAGCTCAGATTAGGGATCGATGTACGTCAGGTTAGAAGAGATAATAAAGAAGGCACTTCGGTAAAACAATAATAATATCTATTAGTCAAAGACTTAATGAATTTACATTGTACCCGATTACTAAAACACGTTTTTTTGGTTGAGGTATGGTTTGAATTGTTTATAGGTCTTGGCCCCTGTTTTAAAATAAAGTTCTTCAAGAGCGGTGTTGTTGGTTTGGTTATTTTATTAGGTAATTCTTTAAGTGTTCTTAGCTTATCTTAGTTTCATTCAACACTTTAAGGCACTGTAACTTAACTTTAAAAATCACTTGACCTACAATTTCGACAGATCTATCCTAGATTTGACTTGATTACTTTAGATGGGTATCCCCCAAGGAACTACGCCCCTATGAGCTGCACCTCTTGAGTCAGCCTTAAGGATTCGGATGACGGTAGAACAACTGTAGTGCATCAGAAAAACACTCGGTATTTCATAAATTGGATTGTGACGGCAACCCGAATATTTCGAGGTCTAGACGAAGGTTATTTACATTACCTACTACACGTAATATTATTGTTTAACTGCAATGAACCAGATACTCGACGCGGGTGACAAGGCCAAGACAACCTTGCTGAATTAGTATTGTTATTGTAACATTATATTTATAGTACGAACCTACACCAACTCAGAGGAGAGAAGACTGAGTGACGCATTGATATGCGTACGTAGATTATAAGAGTATACATTATGTTGCGTTAATATCCTGTATATTCCGTGCTATAATTAATACAGAACTCTATAGTTACCTGGAGTTTAATTTTTATTCGTAATTTAAATGTTAAACAACTTGAACGATACATAGCTCTGAAAGTTGTGACGACCTAAAATCAGTTTTTTAAATTATTGTGCCATTTTAATATGTCTAATAATATGTAAATTACAGCGCTGTAGCCAGTTTTACATTAAGTAATTAAATACATTACGTTTTCTCGGTATACAGTCTTGACCACTTGACCATATTCTAGTTTAGGCTTTTAATACTTGTCTCAATCGCAGCCTGTTTTGCTTTAATTTAGCAGAGTCGCTACGTACCCCTAAGCTTCTTTACTCCATAAGAGCGAGCGTCCCAATCATACGCACTTTCTACTGTTTATTTTCCTCGATCTGAACACTTATCGGTATTTTGACACAACTGGATGTGTTACCAAAGTCACGTCCTATCTGCCCAACCACTCGCCGAAAGATTAGGGCCCTGTCAAAACAATTTTGCTTCTGAAGGGGATTAATCTGTGATTTTTGCTAAAATGAAACTGGCGATAATTGGGAAAGAGGGGTAAATTATATTAAATGGAAATAAGTGTTCGGTGATCTACTCTATTACTCTAGGAGAGCAGAAAATAATATTTAGTTATAAAAAGAAATTAGTTTGATGCAGAATCGGTTGAAGTCTAAACTATGATCAAAACTTGCTACTCGTTCTTCGGTTATCTTTATTTTATCTTCTCACGACTGTCCAGTCAGTGACTTTAACTAAGGAAGCATCATAGCTTTGGTTCAAAATGTAGAGACACTCTTGACCAACTGCCATTAACTAAGAGGATTAAATACGCTAGTGTGAGTTCCTGGAAATTGTGACGTGCAGTGCCGAATGAGAACGAAAGCAAAACCATATCTGAATTCCCTCAACGTAACACTGTCTAGTAACGCAACATTTGGGCATTGTGGATAATGGCATTGGGAAGACTGAGGCACGAAGTTGTAGGTTTAACAGCCTTTCCGAAAGAGTAAGCGATACACCAGTTCTGGCAAGAGATCCATACCTTCATAAGGCAGGACGTAATGTGGTGGTGATTGACCTCAAGCTTTTTTAGTTCAACCGATCAGTCTTCCCAAACAGCTACAACTGCTTCTGCTGCTGCCAAGATAGTTCGAGCTTTATAATGAGTTGAAAGTGTTGAAAACTCTTCATTTTGGTTTGGTTCGAAGTCATCTATAGTACTGTTGCTGCCATCAATGAGGATATGACTGCCATCGTGGAATGGAGTGAGGAAAACAATGTCACGTTTAACACAGGAAAGACTCAATCAGCAAGCCAGTAGGATTCTTGGGCCGTCAACGCCAAAGACCTCCATGGTTATTTCCGCCGCCCTTATGACTTTTTCCAAGGCAATATTGCAGAGTATAGGGGAGAGTAAAACACCCTGCTTCAAGCCACTAGACACCTCAAACGAGTCTGACACCATTTCTCCGATTTTTACTCTACTTCTGGAGCCGTCGACACACATCTTTGTTAGATCGATTAGCTTTTTAGGGATTCCTAGTTCTACCTTTGCGTCCCACAAATTAACTCTCAGAATACTATCGTGCGCTTGTCTGAAATCGATAAACAGGTGATGAATTTCTCTGTTAGATTCCCAGCATTTTTTTTAATTGTAAATATCTGAACGACGGTAGATCTATTTTTATTGAATCCGCATTGGTAGTATCCTATGCCTGACTCTACGACGGGTTTAAGGCGTTCCAACAGTATGTTTGCAAGGATCTTATATTATGTGTTGATGAAGGATATCCCTCTATAGTTAGTACATTTTGATCTGCCCCCCTTTTTATGGATAGGAATGATGAGGCTCTCTTTCCACTCATCTGGTATTTCTTCCCAATTGCATATAAGGGTAATAAGTCCATGTAGATGTCTGTGTAGGGTTTCTCCTCCAAGTTTAAGCAGCTCTGCTGATGTGTTGTCTTTGCCTGGTACTTTGTTATTCTTGAGCTTCTTGATAGCTTTGATAGTTTCTTCATATGTAGGGTGTTCTACTGAGGATTCTGCAGTTTAATATTCGGTTGTAGTAAGTTCATTTTGTTAATATATTTTTAGGAGCTTGTCGAAGTAATGCTTCCAATCATCCACTATTTCATTTTTGTTGGTGGTTATGATACCATTTTCCTTCTTAAGTATGTTTTCCGTTCTAGGTCTGAAGCCTTTTTTAAGGCTTCAAATTTCTTTATAGAACTTTCTAGACCGGTTATGCTTGTTATCTCGTTTCAATTCTTCCAGTTTTCGTTGCTCTTGCTGCCTCTTCTCTGTTCTCATTAATTTTCTAGCGCTTTTTCTTAGTTTGCCATATTGTAGTATATTTTCGTCCGTTCTTCTTTGCAGCACACTTTGTCTTGCTCGATTTCTTTTCTCTAAGATCATCTTCCATTCTTCATCAAACCATTCATTGTGTTTATTTTTGGGCTCTTTTCATAGTATATTATCAGCCGCTTTTGTTATTGCCCTGTTGACATCTGTAGGTTCTAATTGCTTTTCTAAGTACTGAATGTATCTTTCTTTGGTAGTTACTTCAGAGAGTTTGTCGGTAGTCCATTTTGTTTTTGGGGCCGTCATATTAGTCTTAGCGTGGAAATACTTGCCCTGACTTTGGCTTTAACTAAGAAATGGTCCGTATCTGCGTCACGACCTCTTAGACTTCTCACGTCTAGCACATTGCTACCATGTCTTGCATCAACAACTATGTGGTCAATCATCAGATTGAATCATTCTAGTTCGGCCATCATTTGACACCCAGGTTTGCTTGTGTATATCTTTATGGTGAAACATGGTTGATTTGATTAGCATATTGTTGGCCGATGCCAATCCCACCAGCCTCAGCCCGGCATCGTTCGATACATCGTGTAAACTATGTTGGCCAATCTGTGCTCTTAAAAAAGTCTCCGCACATCATTAACATGTCTTGTTTGGGCACTTCATCTATTGTTTGTTCTAGTTGGGCATAAAATATATCCTTGGTTTCTTCATCCTTCTCCTGAGTAGGGGCATCTGCTGATAAGAACGAAAAGTTATACCATTGACCTTTTACTCTTATATAGCAGATTCTTTCACTTTTAAATGAGATCAGAGATCCTACCATTCGCTCTGCTATTACGATTCCCGTTCCAAACTCATGTCGGTCTTGTGAGATGGCACTAAAGAACACCACTGTCTTGTTCCGTTTTTCATTACCCGACTCTGGCTATCTCACTTCTTGGACCGCAGTAATATCCATATGAGACTTCTTCATCTGCTGTATGGCGTGAAGGGCTCCCTTGCTCAACCCTCCTCCTATTTCCGGGTTTGGGACCGACAGTGGTTGTTCCTGAGCTACTCAGTTCACCCATTTCGTACGAGAGGCGGAGTTTCACTAAAGATCTGTTGGATCACATCCAACCTTATCTTTTGGACATAAATTAATTAACAATGTTGCATACTGTCCTGATCTTCTGGCACTTATGAAGTTTCGCGTACCATCCCGGGACACTCGCCTTCTTAACATGTTTTCCGTTAATAGGGGTCGGACCGATATTGGTAATAATCGGAATATGAATAAACCGTATTATGCAATACTTCAACACCTACATTCCTGCCACTTTTGATTTATACCCTTATCCTGAAAGATTCAAAAGAAAACTAAGGTTAAATACCATTAGTATTTGAATCAGGGGCCTTCTCGTGCCGCAGTTCCGTTGTTGGTGCCGCTTGTAGTTTATTATTTTATTATTTTAATGTTTAATATATATTTTTTATGCTTCTTTGGGTTTCATAATTGGTCCTAATTTTGTATGCTTGGATTAATAGTGTTAGTAAAATTTTTGTTTTTATTCTTTTTCATTCAATCATTTATTCATTCATTTGGAGTTTTCGCTCTGTAGTTTGTTGACGATAAATAAATAGATCTATATTGAAAACCTGTCTTATCGTCAACATATTTATTTCGCTTCGTTGACACTAAAGCTCTTCCGATAGTTATAAACATATTTTATCATTGAGAAACAAAGCAATGAAGTTATTCCAGATCCAGCCATTACCATGATACGTTTTAATTTTCATATAGATTTTTCCATATTTCTCTTCCATAGACTGGCTCACATAGTCTACCAATTAAGTATCAAAATGTATTCAACTAATAATCACACACATTTCATCATTAAAAAATCGGAATGTTGTACTAATCCAGACCTAGCTTTTAGGATCATTACCATTCCAGGCAATTTAGTCCCCATTCCCAAACGGTTACTAAAAGAACATCAGTGCAAAGCTATGTCGAACCCCCTTTAGTTCCAGTGATTATTTTTGCATTTTCCTTCTCCTCCAGGGAGCAAGATGGAGTTTAATTAGTGTGAAAAGAGATAGTCGCATGTGCGTGCACCTAATGTAGCAGAAAGCTTTGAAATGTTACAAAACTTTTACCCACCCTTAGCCGACTAAATTATTCAATGGACTGTCACACATTTGGGGTTTCCGTCGTTGCGCCCATGCGATAACTTCGGCCGAAACTGGGCGGAAGTTTATCGCAGTTATGAACTACTCTGACAAGGTGTAATAAATGATATAAATAATATTAATGTTGGTATATTACTTAACTACCGAAAGATTAATTAAAATGATTCGTAAACAACCGTGGAACGTGGCATAATTAATATATTACGCACACAACGACCATAGACTAAAATTTGATCTTAATTTAGATTATTAAGTTCTTTCCTATTGGAAGTGTTCCAAATTTGGAAAATTGGTAGAATATCTATTTTAGGCAAAAAAAATGCGCATTATGTAGTTAGATTACGTGAAATAAAATGAAATTAGGCATGTAGGGTGTTATACGGAACGTGCCTGGAATACGAGTACCAGAACTGACCCTTCTACCATGACACACAACATTTCCACATCAATTAGTCACCACATACAATAATAACTCCAAAACCCTGGAAACTATATTCATCAACACAAGAAATATTACCATATTTATTGGTTAATTTTAAATAAAAACAGTAATTTTTAATACCCATTTCAAATGTTAGAGCTGAAATATACTTATTTTATTATCATCCCCACAATTACTCTAAATTATATACTGTATATGTATTATACTCATATGCCAAGCCCTCCATGGGAAATCATTAAATACATATAACAACTATGTTATGAACTTAGAATTTACTATTTGTTTCAGAATCGTTGCCAACAATACCAAAGCACCATAACCAGACTGAACCTTGAAATCACGACCTTACGACAACAACTGGAAGAAGCGGGACGCGAAAATAATCCAGAAGGTCTTCTCCAAGCCCACGCGGCAGCTCTGAAAAGGCACGCCGAAGAATCCAGGAAACAGTACGAACGGTGTCTGGATGACGTCGCTAATCAGGTGGTGAAAGCTTTGCTTGCTCAAAAGGTATCTTTTTTGTTGCTTATATTAACACCCATCTACTCTATACTAATACTAAGAGTGAAAATACGGAGTAACTCAACGTGCAGCTGCTGGAATCTGCAATTTTATTAGCATTTGCGAGAATCATGAAAACTTGTTATAGCTTTGGAAAAGCAGCTTATACAGGTTTCTTTTCACCCCTTACAAATAAAATTATTTGATTCAAAAAGCATTACAGATAAGCTCGCAGGAACATGAGCCATGTTCCCTAAGGGGCAAGTATATTGGGCATCAGGTAGCAGACAAAAAGCAAACAAATATCAAAGATTGCGCACGTTTACTCTTTGGTTTCGAGGATGGTCCTGATGACATTCTAGGTGAAATTCCAGCCCACATCATTCGCTCGAAAGGTTTAACGGTGTTGTTCAAAAATACTGCCCGCACTTGCTAAGGCCCATGAACAAAGTACACCAGAAGCTCGGCGTCCCAACTGACATTGTACGCGCAAAAGCAGCCTGAGAGACCAAGTAATTCACCACCCCGTGCCGTCGGTTTATCCAGTCGATGTTGGAAATACGACTGTAAGTCCATCGCTCTTTCGTGTTGCGTGTCCAAATGTCTTGCCATCTGCTCATCAGATATTCTCTAGCTTCATCTTTATTAGTCCCTGTACACCTTTCCCGCCTGTCCACGATCAGCATGTAAATTGTGGGGATTTCAGCAATGATACCAACTCCCTCGGAAGATATTGTTCTATAAGCACTGGGTAGGTACTCTAATGGCCAATTTCCTCTAGAGGCTCCTCAGTTTGGTCATAACGTTTTTGATTTTTTTGCCAAGTACCACCGATGAGCCATAGAGTATCTGTGAGTGAACCATACTCACGTAAAAGCGGCGCGGAGTTTAGACGACCTGGGACCTCACATGTTCGGCATCAGGCACTAGAGTGCCGTCACTGTTCACCCTTATTGTCGCAACGTGTTCAGTAAAAGTCAGCTTGATGTCCAGCCACATCTCTAAGTACTCTACTGCTTTAATCTCGATCAGAACAACCGATTCTGCTTTTTTTGGGGCCAGAACTAATGTTTTTCTTACCATTCAGCTCGAGACCCGTTCTAAGTTCCTATCAGTAATATTTATTAGCCTCTCTTCATTGATCGCCACAACCACAATGATCACATCATCCGTAAAATCAACCATTTCAGCTTCGATGTGCATGTCAAATTCTACCAGGCAAAAAGTTGGGCCCAGAATATACCCCCTGTGGAACAACACTGTTAACCACGAGAGTCTGATATAATATTTTCCTGTTGAACAGATACGTAACTAATTATGCTAATCAGACTCTGCTCAATGCGCCTTGTCTAGGATTGGAGCAGTAGGTGCTCATAGAGCTTAATCTCCACATTCAGCAAGCATATATGTCTGGAAGCTGGGTCGTCAGATCTATCAACTGCTTAATATACTTAGGTAATCAGCACCTTGTCAAGGTATCTCTATTACTACTTCCAGTTATATGATTTCACATGAAATAGATTTAGCAGGATACTGATCGTTCACGAAATATTTAGCGCTCTAGTTCTGATCATCTAATATATCATTTTTTAAATATTGTCCTGAGACCCATCTTCAGTATACCCTTTTTTATCGCATTTGATCATCCATTGATTTACCTTTTTTTGCAGGATGAATATCTGTTTTCTAGGTAATACCTACTCAGACAAATTTGTCAAAAGGAGAAGAAATTCAATTTTTGCAAAACATTTGTAGAACGCCTATGCCCTTTAAAGAAGTGATCACAAACTGGGTACAATTTTATCTTGCTTTTTTTATGTTCGGCACACGCAAAAGGAAAATCATATACCACTCAACGAGCGGTGCGTGTGCGGAGAAGACGTTGGACTTGAAGCGCTGTAGATTATAGTTTTCGGGAAAGACGTTACTCGGAAGTTCATTCCAGAGCGAGGCAGTACTCCAGACAAAGGAGTACCGCGCCACTGCGACGGTGTTCGCAACTGAATTGTATGTTGATGACAGCTTGTGTGTGACGGGTGTTTTTGGTTGGCACAACTCTGGAGGAATCATAAGTGACAGTTTGTTCATACCGTAGTAGTATCGATAGTAAAGAGATAGGTCCGCCACTTTTCTTCGATGATCAAGGTTATCAAGGTCTTTGGTCAACTCTGGGTCATCCACAAGACGGACTGCTCTCCTCGGTATGTGTTTGGGTGCCGAGCTCCATACATGGGAACAGTATTCCAGATGGTCTTATCTGGGCCTTATAGAGCTCTATAGAGTGCTCCTAGCTCTTGTGCTGCTACCTTGGCAATTTTGGTGACGTGATTACGCCAAGACATGTTGTTTTCTACGTTGATGCCCAGCAAGCTTATGGATGATGCCAGAGTTATTCTTGCGTTAAACTGGGCATTGTTTTCCGTCACCCCATCCCACAATGGCGTTCGTATCCTCATCAGCAATCTGATTTTTTCGCTCGCGTTGAGAACGAGCAGCGGTCATTGGAGTACGCGACATGAATGAGGATATAAGAGTGCTGTCGTCTGCAAAGTTGTAAATAGAATTGTTTGTCCTTGATATAGAGCAGGAACGCTGTGGGAGATAATAAACACCCTTGAAGAACTCCGACATTGATTTTAATTTCCTCCGAGGGATATCCATCAATATCAACTCGGATGCTTCGATCCGTTAAGAAATTAGAAAGCCATAGAAGCGTATGCTGTCAATTTACTTAGCAATCCTTCATGCCACACCATATCAAATGCATTGGATATGTCGAGAGCCACTGCACGAGATTCGTCGTAGCTCTCGATGGCATTGGTCCACAGATACGTGAAGTAAGTGCTTGCGGAAGCTATACTGGCGATCGCTTATGGTGTCTGCTTATTCGCATGATAAACTTTTTCAAGAGAGAACCATGACTTTCACTTATCTGTACGCATGATTGGTGGCATTCCCTTTCTTGGGTTATCAATAGATTATCCTCCTTGACAAAGCAAACTAATTTAATTTGTATTTTAATACCATCGAACATTCCTTCGTCTGTGGTTTTTTAAAGATCTTCTGTCAAAAACTTTATAACCTTATGGCGATGATAATATTCTACAAAATTCATGTGCTATGGCAAAATGCTTAAAAAGGTTAAAATCCAGTCACTGTTTGCGTTAACATCCAATGCTTGTCAATTATTATTTGTATCATGACTAGATAGAGATTTTACCTCTTCGTATGACTTATTACTATTATGTAAGTTGGAGAACATATTTCTAAGACACGTCCAACGAAACAACAATAACCGACCATCAAACGTCATTTTGCTTTAACCGTTAAATTAATTATTTTTTATGAATTTATTAAATGTCTACTAATTTTATTTTATTTGCTCGATAATTTCAACAGGGGCTAAGAGAAGAAGTAGGTTGTCTCAACAATAAAATCCAAGAACTAGAGTCACAGAACAGGGCACTCACATCGATGTTAGTCCACCAGCTTCGAGAGGAGGATCCAGGTTCGCCAGCTGACCTAGATTCGTTTTCCCGACAGCTGGCTTTGGAGTGTCGAGAAAAAGGTAAGTTTTTGATTATTTTCGACCAATAACCAGATGACACATTTAGTATGACAATATACTTCCAGTTGTTTGCTTAAAAATGATTTGTCGCTGTTACGTAAAATGTTTGTTCTGTTGGAAGTTTATAACCCACAAGAAAAAAAATTAACTCCCTTGAGAACATGATCCTCCGTGACTTAGTTGATCTCGTCTCTTTTCCGACCACACTCCGCAACTGTAACGCTATTTCGACAAGACAGATCTCATCTCCATTTCGAATTTCTTGATTCTTATCTGGCCGTGATCTGGAGACTTTCAGTTACCCTAGGAAAGTTATGCCAAGATCCTATGATACGGTCTCCAGCTCGCGACCTAACAGCCTCAAAAATGGTCGCAAATCGAGGTGCTTTCATCGTTTATTGCAATTGCGTTATATTCTGCGTTAAGTGAGTATTATCGATCATGAGTTAGCAATATGAAATAAATAAGATGTTACCTACCCTTAAGGATGCGGCCAGCGCAACATGTGTTCCGACTGCTCGTCGGTGTGGGGGTGGGTCAAATAGTTTGAAATAGCTAAATCCGCTGACCCAAACTAGAAGATCCTCGGTCTTGAGAATCCTTAAGGGCGATTCAAAATCAAATGACTATTAACTACACATGTTTGGTTGAGGTATTTCGGAGCAAATAAAAGACGATATGTTCGTGCAGGTTTAAGTTTATTGGGTGCTCGTTAGGCTTGACGTGCAAGTTTTGTCGTGTTTCTTTCAATAAGCAAAATGGATAAATATAGAAGAAATGTATAAGAGCTTAATTGGAATCAAATAATAACCTGATATACTCACAAATATAGAAATGATTACGAAAGATCCAAAATCAATTTCAACAAATTAATGATAAACGCAATATGCATAAGGTACCTATCATCACATCATACTGGTACTTAAGAGTTATCAGTATAATTAATACCTACTGCTATTAAACCTTGTGCGTGTCTACCATGGTATACGTGTCGCAGTTGTACATTTATAAATTTTAACGAATCAGTTATGAAGTACCATTATGTAAAATTATTATAATCAGGCAGTTCATCAGTCAGAACGACAATGTTTATCATTTACCACGATATATATTAAATGGTAAGAATAGGCATATATAATATGAAAAAACTATGAGCATTAATCGATCCACAACGACGCAGGAAGAAATAAAACACGCAATCTAATACAACGCTGAAGTTACTAATAACACGCTAATAACATTATGTTAACCCACAAACTTATCTTATCTGGTCTTTGCCGATATCATCTCCGGCCTTCTGAACGTAGGCTGCTAGGCGCTTTGGGACCCATAAACTCAGTGACAATTTAAGGTTGTGCCCCTACCTCTGTGGTTACAGTCAGTACCCAAAAAACGCAATCAACCGGTCTGACGGGTAGCTACTTGGTTAGCTATTTAATCTCGCTCCAAATAAAAAACCCTAGCTACGTAGGGTTTTTGATGGTGATCACGACTAGGAGCAAGACTCTCTCCTACAGGCACCCCTTGAGGTAGGAAACAGCGTATTTTGTTCTGGTATCCTCCGCACATGGCCAGTTACCAAAAAGAAATGTTGACGAGACAAAATTCAACAAATCCAGTCAATTAATTTACCACACCAAACTGGTAACTATGCCAACTTCTCTAGCCCGAAAGAAGATTATCCCCGTAAGGGCGAATTAGAAATTCTTAAACTTTTATCAAGCTTACGCACTTTGGAGGGTTTACCAAGAAAGAGAACGAGGTTAAGTCAAGATCGTTCACCTCGAACGCCAAGTTCAATGTTAAAGGGCCAGAAAAAATTCGACAAATAGGCCAGCTTTACATTGTCCTACGACAACACGTAAAATACAACAAGATGGTTGCCACCAAAATTAATAGCATCTTCAATATGCAATAAAACGTACCTAAAGCTGTATGATATTATGTATGGCTGGCAGGATAAAGAAAACAGACGACAAAACCATTATCCACAATGACCAAACAACAGAAACCACTTCATTGGTCATTTTAAACCCCTGACATCAAAAAGGCCAAAAATAAAAATCCGCAGCGCAATAATTCAGGCCAAAACGCACCTTTAGCTAAGAGCCTGCGTCTCTGTTGGAAACAGCTGCGAAGCAACCCGGGAGGTGTTGCTAAATTTAGGGAATACAACGCAACCACTAAATCATCTTGCCTGCGTACATCAAGCGAAAGCGAAAGACAGGCGTTTAACATCAAACTAATGTTGGCATAGTAATAAATTATGTTGTTTCTTGTTGGCTTAGTCCTCAAACACATCAAAATTGCACGAGCATTGCTGGAGAAATATGTACACCTGGCAACATTACAAGAGTACCCCTCAATAGGCAACCAACAATTATTGCCAAGTCAGCTGTGGCTGTCTCATCTGAAGTCTGGAGGTTATGATATCAGAAGTAAACAATGACTGAATTTTTTTTTTAACTTCCTATTAAATATTGAAACAAATCTAGGAAAATAACCGACAAACTCTTAAACCAATATTTCTGACACTCATGTTTTAAGGTATATTATCACCGACAAGGGGATTATTTGGAAAGGTAAGAGAATTATTGAATGTTTTGAAAAGCACTGCTATAAATGCCTATAACTTAGAATGTTTTCCCTCGAACGATGGCCAGAATACAGTACGATTTATTGATTGATTATGTGCTAAGCCAGTAAAAACGTTCATAAAGCCCGATCCATCTCATCAAACAGCCCAAGGAAATCAAGTTACGTATACGACACAGAACTCTCAATTTTCCCTGGAACAGCTCGGTACACGGCTAGGGTCATACGACAACCATGCAGATATCTTAGCGAATAAGCAGTATCATATTAATAGATGTAGGATTAAAGGTGAAATAACTGACTTTATTTGACCTCTATCTGTTACATGTTTTCATACTAAATTGACATGTAACACTCTTAAATAAGAAATGCTAACAGGTTGCTGGTAACATCCGCTTGTTTTATCTCCAGTTCCGTGTATTTCATCTCCAGTAGTTCCAGATCCATCTAAAAGGATTATAATGAGATACAACGCATTCTGATCCGAAATATTTCCGGGCACCTACCCACCTGGCTGACACTTTGGAGGTGTCTCAGTGATTAACCTAGGCCACATGTTCATTACTTTAATCTCCTCTGGATTGGCGCCCATGTTCAGTTTTCCCTCTTGAATTATTTCAAGCAACTGCTGAATATAATGAAAGGTCAGCACAATATTTTGTTATCAATAAGGTGAAGACTTAAAACCTGAAAATATCAATATAAATCCTGAATTAAAATGGGGAATTTTCAATATATACAGCAAAGAATTGCATTTGTTTGCTCTCTAGCACGAAATTGCAAATCAGATTGATGACAAAAAGGGTTCAAACGAATGAACAATTCTAAGGTGCATGCTCAATGAGATCATCACATGCCTACATACCGCTTTTCCTTCTATCTGTCTAGCTGCAAACCAATGTGAGTCTTGACTGTTTTTTCGTTCCTTGAGGGAAAGTAAAAAGTAAAACATAATTTCGTTATGAAAAAAAAAACTTATAATTTTACCTACAAATCTTTTGGAGCTAGAGGGCTTACCAGAACATAGTGGATTATTAAGCATTCTTAAATATGTGTTATTTTTAACATCCTTCTGAGACCTCTTTTTTTGTAGGTCCTGCAGATATATCATCTCCCGATCAGTTTCCTCCAGTCCTGCTAACTACCAGTTTAACGACCAAGCATTGCAACTCCTTCAACTCGGAAATTTTGGAGGAGAGCCCGATCATTGAAAATTGTGATAAAATTGTTGTGTCCAGTGATGATAAGAGACTGTCAGCTGATAGTGTTAGTGTATTAGGTAAATATTCAGTGGAATTAAATTTATCTCTAATTTCCAGTATGGACACGAGTATCGTTTCGTCCCGATAGGAGGGAAACTGCAAATTTAGCAAAATAAATATTTCCTTCTTCTTTTAATAGCAGGAATTAGAGCTGGATTTATTTTCCAAGTCGTCGAGGTCTAAGTAAAGCGAATTCGGATATCGACATTGGTATAATCAGCAACAAAATATGTTAAATCTATAGAGCAGCATCGAGCTTTGCTCTTTTTAAATTACTGAAGTTTCTCACGAGTTATTTATGTGATTATTTATGCATACATATTTCTAGATACTAGATTTTCCTTAGAAGATAAGAAGAGGCATCAGGTTCTAACCAAATTATGGACAGAACTGAAAGGGACGGAAGTAACGCCAAAAAGATTGTTGGAAGCACTTAGCGCAGTGGATTCAGCTTTGTGGGTCCCTCCGAAACGTCCAGTATCGCTTAATCTTCAACTTCCGATTTTACAGACTACTAGAATAAGAAGAACCAGGCCAGTATTAGGTAATTCAATTTGTTCTATTGTTTCGTCACTTTATTTCAAGTTCGTGACCTTTGGTCAGCCCAATTAAGATGTAGGTGCTTTTGATTTAAATTGTAAGAATGGGCACCCAAAATTTTACTCTATAAAAAATGCTTTAGAAGATTCTTTGGATTTTTAATTATGAAAAATTCCACGAATCGTCGATGACGATGGCAATGGTTTAATTAAGACATTTATTTATGTGTGTGAGTGAGATCGTTGATCCAATAGAAATTGATAACAAAATGTAATTGAACTCTTCCTTTTGTAGCACAATCTAGTTCAAAAAGCGAAGAAGAAACGATAGGTAACGAATCTCCTGAGAGCGGAAACCGCGACGAGGGCTATTCCACAATGTCTTCTGACGTACAGGCCGACGTCACGAGAGCCTCTAACGATGCGACACTGCCTCACCGAAGCCTCGAAGATCTGAAAGAGGCGAGCGACGAAACTGATCTGTCTGCCGATACTCGATTACTAGTCACCGACAATAAAGATCCTGATATACTATACATTCCATTGAATCTATTAAATTTAAAGCAAAGGTAAAGTTATATTCCTCTTTTAGATCATTTTTATGTGGCGGCAATTGCATCGAACTCATTTGTGAATTAAATCACACAAAATACCCTATAGAGACAGCGAAAGCTGAGGGGCGGATTGAACTTATATTAATGTTCGTTTAATTTCTTATTCTAATTAGGGCTCTCGAACATATATATAAGATTTTGGGGGTGTACAGCAAGAACCCTCCGGGCGTATCAGCTAGGCCTCTTGCCCCCCCCCCCCTCATCTGCTACTACTATATAACATTTTCTCGTAACTTGCCTTGTGTGTTCCTATAACTTTTCTTCATTTCATTAATCTTGTTAAAATTATGTATTACGTACTTGCTTACACCTTCCTCTGTCAGACTTTTTAGGGCTCAAAAAATAGATTTATCAAAAGCAATTGAACATCTACAAGAAAAGCGTGATTTGAATAATTTAATTTGTCTTTATTTATTTATCTTTCAACGTAACTAACATTGCAATATAACGTGTGCAATATTTAAAACAATAAAGCTCTTAAATATTCAATAGTCTCACCCAACCTGTCATTATGACTAAAACTTAATTGAGAAGAACCAAATCACGATCAAGGCAGGTATAGCGTCAGGATCCGAAGTACACTTATGTGGCAACGAACTGATTGATTCAATAATCTTAGCACTACCAGCAGCATAGGGTGTGAATTGAAACATGTATTTTAGGTATTACGTACTTTAATAATGCAAGAATTAATTTGCATTAAATATGATAAATATATATTCAATAATTTCTAATTACATTCATCCATTCACACATAAAACTAAATAAGTACTGTACATACGGTTAACTTTTATTAAATGTCTAACTAAACATCTTGATTATTTAAATTTAACAAGAACTTCTTTCTTTACTGAATTTAATTAACGTTTTTTTTTTTTTCAACTAACTGCCTTTCCGTTCACACTAAATACCTTATGTTTTACGTCTTCTTTGATTCTCTCAACTTAACTTCACCTGGGACGCAAGACTTCGAACATTTGACTCGAATCTCGAGTAGAGGAATAGATATGTCTACTTACAAATTTCCATCTGCCATTTTACCTTCTTCTATCTTCAAGAGAGACGCTAAAATGCCCAAAGGATTTCTTTACCCAAGCTTGGACAAAGAGAACAGAGTTACAGCAAATATTTTCTAAATATCTGTGCAAACCATATGAGAAAATTGCCCAAAATATTTTGACACCAAAGGAGCTACAATTTTCTAGCTGCTTTTCAAGTGAACGATTGTACTACACTAAATTTAGTTTTTCCTCCCGGCAGGAGCAAACTGATATAGAGTGGAAAATGCACGGGATGCATTTTGAGAGGGTAGAAAATGTTCTTTCTTTATTTGACATATTGTTTTTTACTCAACATTGATAGAGACAAAGATATATTAAATTTAAACGTTTAAAAACGTTTTCCTTGACAGAGAATGACAATTTGCTTTTCGCGATTCTTTCATATAATGGAATCTATTATACCGGCAATCCAGGTTCGGACCAAGGAGTAACTGAATTACAACGCTTTAAATTCACAAATTTGCTGTTTACCTGGGGTGAAATATATTTATTCGGAGTTTAATTATGGCTCATTCATACTACGGATATACAGGGTGCTATCACCAAACTATACGGTTGAAAAACGACAAATTAATACAATTGTTGCATTTTTAAAGCTATAAGTGTCTTGACATGTTGAGTCATTATATACTGTGGAGAAGAATTTAGTAAAGAGACTATCAAGTTCATCATTGCTTTGACTACTCTCATTCTTGTAGGTGACATTAGATGGCAAGATATATTATTCCTTTTTTCATTTATAGATGCCCAAAAAGATTTGGGGCTACTATAAATGTTTGATTCTATATTGCTAATATAAGTGTCTCTCGGTCGCTTACATTGATCTCTAAGTTGACAAAATAAAGCATAATCACACTGCGTACCTATTTAGCGTGTAATGAAGCCCGATTTCATATACTTACTATGTTTTCGGCCTTTTCCTCAACTCCGGTTCAATATCTAACACCAGGTTCGCAGTACCAGTGTGTTGATGCCCTAAACACCATGGGCAACAACCTCTTTTCCTCCAACTAGTAACCAGTACCTGCATACCACTTTTCTGTACTCCAATTTAGTTATAAAAATTTAATAAAAAAAATAACGTAGGCCAAACCACTTTCTGCTTTCACTTACTATTTGCGAATTCGGATTTCTAAGGGAGCAAACAGTTTAAAGGGAGCATTTTTAAATTAACCCTGTGGTTGGCCCAAATATGTACAGGCAATTTCTGTTATTACCTAGCCACTTTCAAAAGTTCGTCAAACAATAGGATGATACCTAATAATAAGACCTAAGTCGCATAATTACTTAACATTTAACCCGCTGTTTTTCGTTCTCAAGAAAATAAAATTCAAATTTCAATATTACTTAGTTCTGTTTACTGGCAACTCAAAATAAGCGATAACATTTCTATGTTTCAATTGCAATTCCTTCTGAGAGCACCTCTATATTTTGTTTACATTTTCTTACATTAGTTACAGATACTTAAAACTACAACTTACTTTCTAGTCCTTATCGTATAAACCATAACCAGCGCTTCA
>MU184313.1:53858-103468 GCA_016904865.1 Pissodes strobi | reverse complement strand
AACTGGGTATTAAAGGCAATTCATAACCTTGCGTTTATTGCTAAAAGTTACTTTTCAGACACTTGTTTTCTAAATGTTTGCAAAATATAGGGTAACGTGTAGAGTTGATTAATTTTTGTGGGTCATAATCTTCATCTGCAAAAATTATAAAAAATCTAAAATTGCTTCATTCGAAACTAGGCATTGAAGCCAATTCATAACCTTGCATTATTGCTCAAAGGTACTCAATAACTTAAAAATTATTCTACTTATTCATCTACACAGGAAGATTCATTTTGCGTTGTTCATTTCAAAATAACAGCCTTTATAGTAATGTAGCAGTCGACGCGAGCTTTACTTACAAATATTTATATCTTTAATCGATGTCAATGAATGTTTCAGTCCACACTAACTCAAAACATTTTCAGGGCAAATTTCAATTTCGACACTACCAAGTATTCAAGAAAACAACGCCCTAGAGCTAGAAGAAGACTCGAATGAATGTCTATGGAACAATTCCAGCTACATGATGGACAAGGAGGGAAGGGAACTGGTTACCCTCCTCATGGACGGTCCTAACGGGGAGAAACAATGGCCTTACGCCATTTCCAGTGCTATTCATCAGCAAATATCGCCCGATAACAGTTGGTCCAGTGGCGGGTCGGATTGTTATCATTCTCATGAACCCGAAACTTGTTCCAAACGATCATCGGCTGCTAGTGATGACACGGGAGAATTGCCTCAGATTGGTACAGATTTTACTAGAGATTTCTACAGGTAAAAAAAAAATTGCTGCAATCATTAAACTGTTTTTGTGGCATTATTTCTTCGGCGAAATTTTTCCAGACTTGAACGTCTTTTATAATGTAGTGGGAATTTTTGAAAAATAACGCTGTAGTATTATAGTATCTAAACAAAATGTAATGATATTCATGATAATAAAAATGTAAAGGATTATTTCCCAGGATTGTTATCTTAAAGGTATAAACACGCTTTTTTATTCTAAAAATACATATTTTTAAACCGTAACTTTTTACTCACTAGTGGGGTACTTTCATCACAGCGTTTCATCACTATGTGGACAATTTAAATAAAGAACATAAAATAATAGCAAGACAGTGTTGCCTATTTGACAATCAAGTTACTAAAGTTATAGTTAAAAGTGATTATTGATGCAGTTCTGGTTGTTCCAGTTTTAAACGGAGTATGGGATTTGGCAATAACATCTGAAAAATCTATGTCCGTCATATCTTCCACATCAGGAAATAAAAATGTTTGACCGCTACAGTTTCTTCTCGTGAATTGTATGGTCAATACAGGACCAATTGCTTTTTCCTACTCGACCTGCATAGTGAACAACAAACGGCTTTCTGGTAAACTGAACCAAAACAAAATCTTCAATATCAACCTGCGAATTAGTCATCTAGTATTATAAGAGTTACCTTAACCCTAACCTTTTTTTGTTGATAGCAGGTCGGTTAGGGCTAAATCTCTTTTGACCCTCCCTTTCTTTGTCACTTCTTGCTTTAATTTCTTTTCTAATTCTGTGTTTTTTCTGCTCAATAATTTGGGGTTTCCTGTGTAAATAGTAGATTTTTATTCCCTGTTTCTATTTTGTTTCTTTTTTATGTCAACCTTATGGTAAGGATAGAGCTCTTCTAAGCGAGGACCTTCAGAATGTTTCCCGCAAGTATTTCAACCAGAAGTTCATGGTTGATCAGCGTTGAAGTAATTCTCCTCTGGCAATTCCAATTCATTCTTCTTTCAGACATATTAGGATTTGTACTAAATAGCTCCATATTAATAGAAATTTCAGACGTATTTGGAGAATCATCTATATCCAAAGATCTGTCAGTTACACTGGTAGCTCAAAATCCGACTCGGTAAAATTAAGCCAATCAGGTGGCCCTAAACCTCTTTTTTTTTCCTAATATTTTTTAAAGGAAAGAATGCGTTTCCTTTAAAAAATATTAGGAAAAGAAAAGAGGTTTAGGGCCTTCGTAGGCCTTATTTGACAGATGACCAATATTTCTTAGACTCCACATTGGACATTTTCTCGAATTCTTCTAAATCATCGCTGCTATAAAAGTTACTTTAACCTCTTTGTTTTTAGTAGTTGATTCAGCAGTTCGGTTAAGGCTAAATCTACTACACATTCTAAAAGTTGTAGAATACAAACGGTTTGACTCATCGTCAAACCTCCAAGCTTTAAACCCCGAAACAATATATGTTGTAGTAAAGGTTTGATATCAATTTACGTTTAGGTTGGTAAAATTTGAAAGTACGAAGAGTTTGGCCTCAACATCATCTAGAAGTATCGGCGGTGCCCTTAGCGATAATGGAGACAGAGACGCAACACTTCAAAACGTCCTCACTTTTCTTGCTGAACAACAGAGGCACGTGCAGAACAAGGATCGACCTCGTTCAGTTAACGATGTAGCCAAAGAATCTAATATCGAAGGTAAGAATCAAACTGTAAAAGAAACCGCTGACAATTAAATTAATACCTCAACCACACATTTTCAGTTAATTTCCAGTATACACAGAAACCGACCACAATGATTTAACAACGCACTTTCAGCCTAAATAGGATATAATTATAGTTGACTATTTTTTCACTAGGTCCTCCGCAGCATTTCGAAGAAATTAAAAGCACCGAAATCGAATACAGCATCTTCAAAAGCGACCTAAAGACCAACGATAATGAAAATTACGTCACTCTTAAACAACTATGCGAAGAGTACGAACAAAAAGAGAAAGAAAAGGAAGCTGAAAAGCACGAGAATACGAACGACAATATGCTAAACGACAAAATTTTGTATGCTGACGAAATATGCGTAGCAACTGCTCTCGATATCGAAGCTGAAAACTGTTCGAATATTAACGAACGCCCCGTAGATATTTGCAGCAGCATAAACGTAGAACTCAATTCTCTAGATTACCAAAGCGGTTTATTGGAAGTTAACGATCTTAGTAGTGATAAAGATAAGGCGAATGTGGACGTTGAAATAGATAGTGATAATGTAGCTTTAACCAATAGTGACTTAATGAATTCAACTGACACGAACATTAGTGAGACTTCGGTGAATAACTGTACGAGTGAATCGTTAACTTCAAGTGTTAGCACGCCTGATACAGTGGCATCGAAAATTCCTAGAAGGAAAACTCCTTCCAGAATCCCCGTCAGTCCTGCGAGGATAATTGTAAATAATAATAACAATAATAAGGAAAATTTGCAGGATACTAAGATACCAAAGAGCAAGATCCCACATAAAAGCAATAAACCAAAACCCAAGGTAAGTGCTTTTGGTAATTAAAGTTCTTGTTTATGTCGTTTAAGTTGCCTTTAACTTCGTAGTTTATTAGAGCGGTTTATGCTTCTGTGGCTTTATAAGGTATGCAGTAACACAATTTCAATTATCCTTACAATGACAGTCGCAATACGTTCTGAATGCGTCACTTATAAACATGAACAGTAATTCTTCTTTGTTACATCGACACAAGATCAATCAGCGATAAGTGCGATAATAAATAATAACTGAAGGGGGTAATTTTAAAAAGTAGTTTAATTTAAGTGAGAGAATTTTGAATTATCTTCGTTGAATACATCCAATGTTAATTTGCATTTATATGCTTGCAAACTAAATATTATTGCTATTGAAATAAAAATTGGGTGCCAATTGTGTGTATTTCTTTGGGAGAGGGCTAATAATGTTTCAATAAAACGATGAATAGGCCAAGTTGATATCATTGCCATTGAATATCTTCATAGTCTTAGGATTGCAGTTGATGGCCACATTCACCATTAATGCGGGAGGGCCTCAGAGCGCAATAAACCTGCTTACAGTTTTGCATAAAAAGTGGCATGTTAACACGTCCTTTTATAATTTAATAATTATTTTCTTTTTCCCTTTGCATTAACAAAAATCAAAATTTAATTCATTCTATAGTTTGCAATAACCCAATGAGGATAGAAACATGCGCATGTGTACACACAGAAGATGGCACGTCTGATTTTCGATTGGTCACCGATCTGGCTTTAGTTTGCCAGCACCAAAGAATATTAAGCACCTAAGTTTCTGGTCTAGATTATCGTAAAATGAAAAAAAAAATGTGTGTCTCCCAATTTAGATCAAAAAAACCTTTACCAGCGACTGATACTTATCACCGCAGACAGGAGCATATTACACCAACTAATCAAGATCTGGAGAAAGTTAGAACTTGTGGCGATGCGAATTTGGTTCCGTTCAATGCAGCAAAAACTCAAGCAGCCAAAAGCTAATACGACTGGCTCTCTCATCATTATGGCAGGATCGACCATTCCTTCATCCTCGTCAATCGGGCTAATGGGTGTCTTGGTCAACAGCAATATGTCCTAGCCTGACCACGCAAAATCAGCTTCGCAGAAAATTGGCGCGCTATTTTGCATCAGAAAACTGTATACACGGCAGCAGCTGCTCTTGCTCTTCAAAGCGCAAATAAAAGCGTGCCTAGAATATTGCTCACACATATGGCGTGCCGCACCTAAGCACACCCTAAAGCTGCTGGATTCCATCCAGAAGAGAGATGTGCGTCTCGTCGGCGAACCGGAGTTGACCCGGGATCTGGATAGTCTGGAACACCGCAGACATGGCCGAGATATCCCTGTTTTATAGATATTTTCACGGCAGATGTTTCCACGATTTGGCCCACCTCATCTCGCCCCCAGCAACGCCTGTCAGACAGTCGCGACAGACGGCAAGAGCGCACCTGTTCGTCGTACAACTGAACGTCGTTTTATAAGGACTCCTTTATCTGGCGCACTGCATCACTGTGGAATTCACTCTGTTTCTCCCTAATTACAACTTACAGCTATTCAAGAACCGTGTCAATCAACATCTTTGCACGCGTCGCGTCGTCGAGTGCCAAGGATCTCCCTTTAGTGCGGGTGTGTGCTACTGCCATATAAAAATCTTAACTCCGACAACAAATCTAAGCAAGTCGACCGCACAATGAACATTACTAACACAAGATAATGATCAACAAATAAACAAGTAAATAAATATAAATATGCAATATTTTGAAGAAAAGAAAATGTAGCTCACAGAACCAGCAACAAACCTCGGAAGCGGACGGATACACCGATGACAACCCCAGCTACAGACACGGATATGAGAAGGAAAAGAAAAAAAGAGTCGTGGAGGAAAAACACAATAAGATGCGCCTGTTGGAACATAAGATCTTGGAACGGGAGAGAACAAGAGATTCTGCTGGAAATGGAAACACATAAAATAGATATATGTTCATTATCCGAAACCATACGCAGAGGGAAAGGTGATTCCACCGTGAAGGACTTATACGAAAAAAAATTGACCCAAAAGATCAGAGAACAGCCAATCCTGGACCAGGACGACGTGGAAGCCAGTTGGGAAAAAGTCAAATCACACATCGAGGCTGCCGCCAATGAAGCCCTAGGCCAAGGGAGGATAAACAAAAACTCAAATAAACATAACATACCATGGTTCACGCCGGAAGTAAAACAAATGGCAAGAGAAAAGCGAGAAACCTACTTGAGGTACTTAAATAACAGAACACCGGAAGAGTGGATACGATACAAGGAAATAAGGAACAGAGTGCAAGCAGAAATACGACGAATAAAGGCCGAATACTGGGAAACCTTCACTGCGGATATGGAACATGACCTCTACGGCAGCCAAAAGAAGATATGGGGATTGATAAGACGAAGGAAACGCGAAGTCAACGAATATGTAACAGTAACAACTATCCCGAGAGAGGCATGGATAAGCCACTTGAAACAAATGTTCAACGAAGATGAGTCAACACCAGGAAAACCAGCAATGGCAGAAGCAACTACCCGTATCAACCACGAACTAGTAGAAAAATATACCAAGGAACTAAAAAACAGGAAAGCCCCAGGGATAGACGAATTGAACAACGAACTGATAAAGTACGGAGGTAAGCCACTAAGCGAACAAGTATCACTATCCCTATCTTCAAAAAAGGCGACAAAAAACAACCAGGAAACTACAGAGGAATGACTCTCCTAGGCGCCGTGATCGCACTATTCACGAAAATCATATGCCGTATCATCTCAGACTACATATCCATAAGGGAAGAACAACAGGGATTCAGGAAAAATAGGTCTACCACAGACGCCATACTCATCATTCGACAAATAGTCGAGAAATCAATCGAATACGAAAAACCGGCGTATATGTGCTTCATAGATCTAAGCAAAGCGTTTGATCGAGTGAGGCTGAATGACATCACAACCATATTGAGACAGGGCAACATTCCAGAAGAAATAGTTAGAACTATTGAAAACATGAACACCAATACAACGACCAGAATACTTGTGAACAACAGCCTGACTCAAGAAGTGCCCATATCAACAGGACTAAGACAGGGAGACTCTCTAAAGCCCTGTACTCTTCAACCTAATTATGAATGAAATAATAAATGACGTTAAAAACGCGGGGCATGGTTACAGAACTAACAAAGGAGAAATAACAATACTGTGCTACGCAGATGACGCAGTAATTATATCAGGAAGCGAAGATGAACTACGGAGACTACTTCATCAATTTTACCTGACAGCAAAATGCTACAATATGTCGATTGCGATAAAGAAGGCAAAATCACTAGTTGTAGCAAAAGAGCCCAGAAGATTCAAATTAGCTGTTAACGACGAAATAGTAGAACAGGTGATGTCCTTCGGAAACTTAGAGGTAGAAATAACCGCCCATCAATACAGGAGATCTGAAGTAAAGAATCAAATAGATAAGGCCTCTAGAATAGCCGGATGTTTGAAAGATAGTATATGGAAAAACAAGTTCCTAAAAATAGAAGCAAAGATCAGAATATATAAATCATGCGTGAGGCCAATAATCACATATGCCGCAGAAACCAGGGCAGACAACAGCAGAACCAAGAGCATAACCCGAACAGCAGAGATGAGAACGCTCCGAAGTATCACGGGACACACGCTACGTGACAAAATACCCAACCAAGAAATAAGACGAATGTGCGACATACAGGACATTGCAAAATGGACGAGGCAGAGACGGCGAGAGTGGAACCAACACATCAACAGAATGGAAGACAATAGAATTGCTAAAATTGCGAGAGACGGAACCTCTAGAAGACCGCCAGGCAGACCACCAAAGAGGTGGAGGGATAGCTGGATGTCGACGTCGCGTCGCAAGGAACTCCCTAAAGCTGAAAAAACAGGCTGAAAGCCTATTTCAAGAAGAAGAAGAAGAAGAAGAAAATGTAGATTGGACAACTTTGGAGGCTTTCGGAAAAATATTAAATAACGTCACACTATCTCCTGTGAAGTTGAAACAGAAACTTTACCAAAGATTGACCTTAGGTATTAAACTACAAAAAAACTCTTGAATAAGGGAAAGGCATTACTGCATGCTATCGAAATTATTAAATTGAGCCGGCTGGATTATCCTTCGAAGATCAGAGATCAGATAATCCTTAGAATGGGAGTCAAGAGAAGTGCACACCAAACACCAAGTGGTGGACGGAGACATAGAGATGGCCGGCTTTTTTCCTTGAATGGCAATATTGGGAGGCGTTTCGATTTTTTCTGCTTGCATCGCTATCGGACGGTTAATTTTCACCATTAGTTACGTCATCTAATGGTTGGTTCTCGGGCGCCACCGCTTTGGATTATTGTGGTAAAAGGCCCACAGTGCACCGGGCAGCTTTTATACAGTGGAGAAACGGCAAACCAGAGGTCAATTGCGCATGTCAGTGCTGATTGCCGGCTGCCTTTAGAAACTTTCTTAAAACTAGCAGGAAGGGAATTAGAAAGAATACAGACAATTTTAAAAACAAACCTAATACAACAATTCTCTATTGCGAACTTCAAATATAAATCATGGTTTTTATTGAATGCCCTAATGAAATTAAATGAAGCATGTGCTGTCTGTGTTGGCTAAAGAATAAACAAAGTATTATCATGAATGCCCCTATGAAACTGATGCCAACCTAAAGTATCAAAACTTAACTAAAGCGGTAGACATATGATACTAAAACTAACCGTAAGACAAAAGCTTAGATAATAGAATCAGCGCCGCGGTATCAAATAATGGTAAGAAACGGTACTCAAAATGACTAAATTACTTTGATCACGGTCTACGCGAGTCCAAGTTTCAGGATCTCGCTTTCCAAATGGTCCAACAACGATACAAAATAGCTCCTCCTAACATAGTACTGACGGTTCTGGATACACGCGGCCTGATGCGTAGGAGAAGACGTGGGTCCGGTCTCAGCTAGGCAGCTTACATTGGCGGTAGTGGCGGCGATCCTCAGGGGTCGGCTTCTTCGAGTACCCGGGTGGATTCTGCCTGTTAAGCCCGATGCCACAGTTTATACCGTCACCGAATCAGTTATACAAGTCTGAGCCGGCACCTTTGATGTTAGTGAAGCCAAATTCTATTTTTTCATGGATTCTCATATTTCGAGCATGCGCATTATTAGTTGGAAACGTCAGAATTATACGGCCAGCTGGGCCGTGGACAGAGTCAAAGTAGGATCTAATCATAGGCACATAACTAAGTCTATGGATTTAATACACAAAATTCGCGAAAGCAGTCCACAAAAAGCACTACGAACAAACAAGATGGTAGGTTTCGCTTTTCGGTTCCTTTTCAATCAACATACTTTTCCTGTCGCCGCGCAGAAAATCAATAATCGAGATCTCATCTGAATACAAGCACAATACAAGCCTGTTGCGTGCCTCGTTTTACGGTTATCTCTATCTCTTTCTCCTTACAGGCGGTATCTTATTGAAAAGAGACATACATATATGCCGAACTGATGTTATATTTATAAAGGCAGCGTTCACTCATTGAGAGCAGGCGCAAGATAAGAACTCCCAGCTCTCCTATTGGTTGAAGCGCTTGGTTCCAAAACACGTGGAGAGTTGTTTAACTGATTCGGGTACGGTATAAACTGTGCCGATGCGGCCCGATTTTGTTAACTCGTCGCGTGGTGGGTATCGCGTCACGGCTGGCCGTTAAGTCTTGCGCGCACGATTCACGACGAGTGAAGCGACGTTCTACCAGTACCACGCGAGAACTGCAGAAAATGTAAAAACTGATTTTCCGGTTTTTCGCGACGAAATACTTTATAGAACTGGATTACGAATAGCTAGATTAGATTTAGCCAAAAAGGATGACGTTGATAGCCGGTAAAATAAGAAAGTTAAAACCGAGAGTGCATACCATGCCCTAAAAATATAGTAACTTCGTTACACAATGTATCTGCTGGTGTTATATATATATATATATATATCACTACTCAAGCTGAATTGATTGTCTGATTTTCCAGGAAATGCTAGAAAAATTAGATTTTAATCCAAATTTTATTCAAATAAGCTTAAACACAGTCTCAACATTCTGGATTTGATTAATTGGTTAAAAGAGCCGACTCTATATACAATCAAACTAGCGGAGCACGATTATGGAAGTTTTAACATTGTGTGTAAAGTGTATCAAGCTCGTAAAATATGAGATCATTCTGCTGAAAAAAGGAATAGGAAAAATTTCATTGAAAATTTCGAGTTCTTTCTAACGATGCATTTGCAAATATTAATTTTACGTTCCTGGATATTGACTGGATGTGAGTTAAGGCGAGCAAACCAAGTAAAAAAAATGAGAAAATTCTCATGTGGGAAGAGTATAAACACACCGAAAACTATTATGTAAACTTACCTATGCTAACAATAAAGAACACTGCTTCTCCACTAAAAATAGATGTAAATCGTAATAACAGTATATGTATACTATTATGGAACACGTTAAAAGCAAGTTCAAAACTATAAAATGTTAAACCAAAAATGGGGTGAAGTTAACATTTCAAAAAAATTCAAAGGTTTTTTACGGATGGTGTGGCTCGTTCCAAGGCTTGATGACTTTAACGGCTGATCAGATATAAAATCAAATATAGCTTTAACCTTTGAAAAATTCATTCCTTTAACTAGTGTTGAAAAATGTTGGTGATGTTCTGAATGCAGAAACTGTTTAGAGTATTTTTGATGTTTTGCAATTAGTAAGCACATACTTGGAACAAGGAGCATTTCCTGAGCAGCTAAAGTGTTCTATAGTTACAGCAATTCCAAAAGTTGCGGCCTATTTGGACAGAAGAAAGCAAAAAACAAAAATCAATACTAGTGTATAAGATGCAATCAATCACAATTTTGGATGGGCTAAAGATAGCGTGCTAGGTAACTTGCTATAAACCATTTCATAGACCTAGATTTTCTTAATTTATTTGATGATGACTATTTGCTTTTTGCAGCCACAGAAAGGTAAATGCCGCTATAGAAAATATAAATAAAGAATTTGTTAAGGTAGAAAAATAAAAAAATCATACTTGAATTTGAACAAATAACCAAAGCAACAAAACACAAATTTACCACTTTGGATAATACCAAAATAGATATTTATGGTAGTAAAATTGATTGGTACCAGAAATTTAATATTTATGGTTCTGTATAGATATTAACAAATTCTTCTATCAAGTGTAGAATAACGATATATAATACAACCATTAGCAGTAGACGTTCCTTTAAAAACCGCAAAATGGGGAGTGCGAATTGTACTTTCATCCAAACCGTTGCACGCCTATCAGTAACATGCTTTATTATCTTGAATGACCATCTGTGGCCACTAACGTTGGATCCAACGTTATCGGAGAGGAGGCATGTGTCAACTACTAAAATGCATAAGCTACTAAGTAAATATCACCCTGTCCTAAGTTTGAATTTGAACTTGGAAAATATGTAAACAATCAAGATCAATAATTATTATAAACAACGGAAGCGATCAACGCAAGCGATTATAATTCCTAAACCTGCTACGGTCAGCAAATTTTATTATAAAAATACGCAAGCGAACCATCAGTTCCACAGACTTTGTTTCTAACCCCAAATCTGTTAAACGAGTTCCTTACATCACACATGTGCGTAGGGTTCAGGGGTCCTAACCTAAAATAAACCTTTTCGTCATGTTATTTGTATTATAAAATAGTATATAACTTGATGCCAGGATTGCCAGGACCCCTCGGTAGATCTGTTGCCTATAATAGATATTCACAATAATACTCGGAACTGAGAGCATTTATGTATAAAGACGAATAATTCCAGAAATACGATGAATTCTTTGTTTTTTGGGGTCTTGCCAGTGATTGTTAGAAGTTCAACTTCAGTTGCAGGATTTAAGAAGGAGCTACTTGTTTTTAAGGATGTTTTTGCATAATGTTTGTCATGATTGTGCTTTTTATAATATTGAATTATTGCTCCATTATCGCACCTACTTTTTAGCAATCAGATTTGTATAGGTCCTTGCGAGCGGTTCCAAGGATAAAATAAAAAGGGAGCTAGCTTTAGGCAGGCAAAAATTAAATTTAAAATAATATATAATTCTACAACGATGGTCGAAAAGCAAAGGTATTCGGCTAATTGAAATAAACTTTATAATAACATATTAAATCTATGGCCATATCAACTTTATCGTGCAGTATTACTGAAGTATATACGTTATATACACATGTAAAATAATTGTGAAGATTGGAACATGGAAACATAATTATAGTTTATATCTAGGACAGTTCAATGAGATATTATAGCAGATTATAATCACTATTATTATATATAATAAAAATCACTGAGAAATTATGATAGTCTATATAGAATAGAATTGAAGGGAGTTGGCGCGGTACCCACCTCTGCCACTGCAACCTATGCAGGTTTATTGTAGCACTCCGAACCGTGCTTAGAGGACCTTATCCAGTCTGACGTTCTTAATCAGACTCTACAAATGGAGTACCGGCTCCTCCATGTACCTTGCAGGTCCGGGTTTGGTGTCTCCCAGCCTTGCATACCTGAGCCTGCAGAAGGCCTCACACTCGCACCACACGTGTTTTGGAGTTTCCTCCTCCTCCTCCTCCTGACAGAACCTGCAACGGCTATTATCTGCCAGGCCGATCTTTTCCATGTGTCTGTTCGTTTCACAGTGCCCCGTCAGCTGACTCACTAATATTCTTATCGACTTGCGACTCTTAAGTAGATCTGCCTTGAATATTGGGAAGCCGTATTTTATGAACTGTTTGGCCTGTAGTTGCCCCGGTGTTTGTAACCAACAGTTTGCTTATCGATCCAGCTTGTAACTGCTGTTTTGAAGACTCTTCCTGCTATCCCGCAGTAAGGCTCAGGTCCCAACGTAACCTTACTTGCTCCCCGTTTTGCAAGTTTGTCGGCTTTTTCATTGCCTTGATGGCCTTCATGTCCCGGAACCCACGCAATGGTGTGCTGATTTGTTACGACCGACCTCTTCAAGGGCACTTATACTCTTTAACTAGTCTAGATTGTGTGCACTAACTGCTTTTAAGGCGGCCTGACTGTCGGAGTATATTACTACCCTCCTTTTTCTAATGTTCAATTTCTCTATCTCCATGGCGCAGTGTTGAATTGCCGCAACCTTCTCTTGGAACACTGTGGCTTGACTGCCCATGTTTATGGAGATATTTATTTGACTTTGGTCCGTGGACCCCGGCTCCCACCCCTTTACTGGTCTTAGAGCCGTCGGTATACCATGCTTGGTCTGCTTTTCTACTGCTTTCTCTTGCTACTGAAAAGGGTCTATCAAACCCATAGGAAAGGGTTGTTTCGTCTGATGGCATTTCGAAGAGATACTTCATCTCCTCGCTGTCCTCTAGTTTCCAGCTGGTGGGCCTTTCCCATTCAATGATGGGCTTGTTGCCTTGCTTAAGCTGGTATTGTACCATTCTTACGTTCCCCTGTATAGGATATGTAATGGAGATAGATTTAGCAGGACTTCCAGTGCTGCAGTTGGGGTTGTTCTCATCGCCCCCGAGACGCACAGACATGCCAGCCTTTGTATTTACGCCTTCTAGTTGCCTGATTGCACCTGTTTGCGTGGCCTTTATGCCCAAGGCTATAGAGCCATAGGTTTAGCAAGGTAGTCTGTATAGTCTGTAAATTCATTGAAATATTAATGCTAATGTACAATTTACGATTGCGTTGCAAATCTTAAATGACTGGACTAATGAGAATCGCGACTACGAATATACTTATATTTAAATGCTTTACTTCGATTTTCGATCACCTATTCACTGGTTAACTTTTTAAACTCGACAATAATAGATTTAAAGGAGTTTCCGTTTAATTGTTAATGTTTTGTGCTCGTTTTAGTTTATTATACTTTTGAACTTGTGGTTTACCGTATTATTTGAACCGCCAGAAATATTTTTACTGGAGAACGTCTAACTTTCTTGTGGAGCGCTTCTTTGTTGTTTTTAGTCTGGTTTAGTCTATTTACAAGTTTCCTCCTCATATTGTTAAAGGAGTGTTGATATCTCCCGAAAACATAAGAGACTCCAAGATGGCACCCGAAAGAGGTGTACCAACAGGTTGAGTTAACCTATATACTAGATGGGCCTTAGAAATCACACTTTTACGCGGATTCCGCCAAAAAGAAAGCGTCGGTCATCATAGTATTAATTATGGTTATTCTAATATTAAACAAGCTAAATCTAATTAAGTACATCCAGCTGACTTGAATTAATGCCTATCGAAATAAACTCATTATTTTTATTATACTAATAATTTACTTTCATTGACAAAGGAAGCAAATATTTCATTATCCTAACTAATCGTAACTAACAACATATAAAGTTTATCACTTACTCTTAACTCTCCTACTGTTTTAGTGCCCTCGCATAAACACAAATTATCGCCTCCGTAATAACAAAAGTTTTACGACGAACTTTTTAAGTTTAAGATTCTGCCGGGGGTAGCAAGTTTCAAACACAAAGCGTGCCAACGTTAACGCTTTGTAACAGTTTTATTACATTAATAAAACTAAGTTTTCAAGCCAACAGCTATGGTTGAAATAAAGATCCAAGAGTTTTATTATTTGTTTTCATTACCCTTTCGTTTTAATCTTCTAGTATAAGACATTTTACTAGCAACGGTTTTTCGATTAGATTAGAGCTTTGCTGAATAGCCCCAATGTTATCTTACTGGAATCATCCATCGCATGACAACATTAACTCTTTATTTCTTAACCTATACACAATGGTCCTAATGCATATCAATTTTAGAAAATCATTCAAGTCAGTCAAAACAATTCACCTCAACACATCATAACGTCGGAGAAGCTCCCCCAGAGCACATCGGGTGTATTGAGCAACATCATCGAAGGACCGCCGCACCGAGCTATCAGTTTTCACGAGAGAGCCACTTCCAAAGACGTCATAGATGAACTGAATCGGATGATTAAAAATGGTGATGAGAACGTTGCTCCTGAAATAAAAGATCGAGTACAGAATCCTAAGTTGGACCAGGCTTGCAGACCTACTGGTTGGATACATGTCGAAAAGGATATAGATTTGACAGATCCCAAGGTATGTGTCTCACTTTTGCCTCATGTAGTTGTATATTTTAATATATTGTCACGTCGGCTCCTCCACCATATGTCACAACTATTTTGATAAGACCCATGCTAAGGGTAGGTACTATTTGATAATATTATAATATTTGAACCGATAATTTAGGGTGATTTGAAAGATGCCTAGAATATATTAATTTTCCATTGGCAATATCTAAATCTTACACAATAAATATAATAACCGAAACAAAGCTTAATAAGGTCAAATCAAATGAAATCAAATATGCTTTATTGTACAAAGACATGGTCTCACTTACAAAGCTTTTTATTTTAAACAAAATATGTAGGTAAGTCAAATAAGGGAAATCTTATTAAAAGTCATTAAATTATAAAACAAACAGCAACTAATAAGTCAAACAATACAATATGACAATAAAACAATAAATCATATAAACAAGTACAAAAACATAAAAATAGTAATAAAGATAATAATACATAAGGGTGTACTAAATCATAAAAGTAAACATATAAACACACAAAACAAACAATCACAACCATACCAGACTAAAATTTTTCAGAATAAAACTTTTAATGTATAATATGCCTTGTCCTGCAAAAACAATTTAACCCTACCAGAAAACAATTTAATGTTCTGAACACTTCTATACAATAGAGGCAAATGATTATAAATTTTTCTGCTCTCATAAATCCGTGAATTCTTAGCAAGAGCACTTTTTGGTATTGGAAGCCAAAGTTCACCGCCAGCTCTAGTACTGTATCCATTTCGATTTTCCATGTTTTTATATTTTTTATGAATTAAGATTACAGTTTCTAATAAAAAAAGGCATGTTAGTGTAAGTATTTTTTCACTTTTAAAAAATGCTTTACAATGGTCTCTTGGTTTTAATCTACAAAGATACCTTAGAGCACGCTTCTGAAGGACAAAAACAGATTGCAGTAGCTGTCTGCTACAAAAACCCCAAAACGCTATCCCATATCTTAGGTTTGATTCTACCAAAGAAAAGTATACGGACCTTGCCACAGAATGACCCAATCCCAAACTGACCAACCTAACCGCATAGCAAGCTGAGGCCAGTTTTTTATTAAGAACATTGGCATGTACTGAAAATTTCAACTGCCTGTCAAATGAATACCCAAGAATCTGACATCATTCTTATCCTCTAGCCTGCTGCTTTCCAAAGGTATATCCTGTAAGTCACACTTGAAAGACAAAATATTAGTTTTGCTAATGTTAAATGATAGAAAATTTGCATCACACCACTGCTTAATTTTTGTTATGTCTCTCAACACTAGAGTGTTGAGCCTATCTGGGCGCTAGTCCAGCCATAAAATCGTGGTATCATCGGCAAACAAAGTGAGGTGACCAGCAATATCAAGATTTGCTAAATCATTTATATATAAAAGGAAAAGGAGCGTTCCGAATCGCTTCCCTGCTATCTAACCAGTTGACTCCTGTCCGACAAATACGACAAAAGCCATCCCAAAGCAACCCCCCGAAACTCATAACACCGAAGCTTCCGCAGCAGTATTTCCCGAATGATACAATCAAACGCCTTTGAGAAATCGCAAAATACTGCCCTAGCCACATCGCCGCCATTCAAACCCAGGTACAGCCGCTCCAATAAGGCAAACATCGCATCCCTTGTACCTTTTGAATCCCGGAAGCCAAACTGGCCGTCCCTCAGCAATCCATGCCTGTCAATAAACGACATCACTCTCTTCTTTACTAGTTTTTCTATTATTTTTGAAAGTGTAGGAAGTATGGATATAGGGCGGTAACATGAAGGATCCTCTACATCCCCACCTTTAAATAGGGGCCTTACTAAACCAGTTTTAAGACAAGAGGGGAAAATTCCCAAATCAAACGATTTATTTATAGCATGAGCGAGTGCACCTAAGGCACTCTCCGACAAGTTCCAAAATACTCTCAACGACATTTCATCTAAACCAGCAGAATTTTTACTTTTTATTTCCCTAAAAATGCTTTTTAGCTCATCTATATCGGTGTGGAACAAACAAAATGTTTCAGAAACAGATGCACCATGAAGAAACAATAATGGATCCACCTGCGAATTCATTCCTTTAATAATATTTTCGGAAATAGAGCAATAATATGTATTTAACACACTTGAGTTAATGTCTGTAGGTTCTGGGCAAATATTTGAATTTGATTTCCCTCTCAATTCATTTATTATATTCCATCCTTCTTTTGCTTTATTTCCAGCCGATCCCATTCGATGCTCATAATGTTTTTCCTTTGCTGCCTTAATAACCCTTCTATACATTATTTTGTATACATTAAAATAGTTATAAAAAAATTCAGAGGATGAGTATTTCCTTAACATGTGTAGGCATCTCAAGTTTTTAGATGAAATTTTAAGTCCCTTAATAACCCATGGCTTTTTTTCTTTTTTTCTTATTTTTCTAATTGGAAAATTGTTATTAAATATATTAACCAGTGTATCACTAAAACACTTGAAACACTTTCTTTATTTATGGGCATATAAAGATCTACCATTATTGTATCATGATCGCCGACAAACCAGAGCCTATCACCGACACAGCGCACTGTTCACCATCAGAAAAATTCTTAAGATTCCGAACATTTATCAATACCTCGGCATTAAAATTAATGTTGAAGTCGCCCGCCAAAACAATCCTTGAATGTACGGAAAAATTTGACAGTAAAGTTTCAATCCTTAGTAAGAACTCACCTATGCTACCTTTTGGAGGCCGATAAATACAAAGTATATACAGATTATTCTTTTTATTATATACCAGCGAAAATTCAAATACACCCTCCTGAATCAATGAATTATACTTTACAATATTTGTTAATGGAGAATCATAAAAGAGCACTTCCCTTATTAGGATCATTGTCCCTGCACATCCAGATTTATGACGACAAAATAGAGATAGCATCACATATCCTGGAATGTGGCAGGGTTCATTCATCTTTAACCAGTGTTATGTAAGCAACACAATATCTGGCTGATTTTCAGATTCTAAAAGTATTGAGAGCTCATCTATTTTATTTCTCACACACTGAACATTCAAAGTAAAAAACGAAACTTTTTAAGCTTTCATACACTGGCCTGCCCTAGATTGGAAGGATCTCCTAAAAAAGCATCTGATGCATTTTCCTTGTTTCCATTAACGACAATTGCACTTTCCAAAACCTGGTGAAGATCTATTTCCCTTGTTTCGGGCGCCTCCAGACAAACCCCGTCAGAACCTTTGTCATTGTTTGCTGCTAACCCATCCTTGCATTTTACTGCAATAAGAACTGCATTTTCTGGTTTAAAAAATTTAACGCTCACATATAGTGCCAGTAGCCTACACAGATATTTCTTTTTCAGTCTATATTTATTACCTAAAATTTTCTATTATCCTAACCGATACGCTATTGTGTTCCCTAAATGCATTAAATTGTTTATATATATTTCTGAAAACTCCATTCCCACCTAGTAATGTGCCATCATTATGAAACACAGCAACTAAATTGGTTAGCTTACCAAGTTCAAAGAATTTCTTTCCGTCACAAGTACAATTACACAGTTATTTAAGTCAAATTGCAAGACAGATTGAAAAAAATTTTCACAAAGGATCTCCAGACGTAAGTTGGGATAAATAAGTCCAGTTATACTGTAGTCTTCTTGGTCCAAATAGGGTTTGATAAGGCTTGCACAATCTCTGGCAGAGTGATCACCCACTACCGGCAATCCTTTTCCAGTTGTAACCTTAGTAGGGAAGATATCAACTAATTGTTTCTCAGAGTTGACCAAGGAGCTCAATATCTCTATGTTATTCAACATTTCATCGTTCCTATCACTTTCACTTTCGTCACTACAGCCGGGAGTACCCGTCGTTGTCTGCTGCTTGTTGAGGACACACGTATGCCTCGCCGTTTTTGTATGTCTGTTGGGCTGCAAGACTGAGCTGAAGCTAACTCTTCCCTTAGTTAAAAATCTGCCTTTTTTAAGTCACACTTATATGTTTCGTTTTCGGCCGTCAAAGTCCTATGCTAGTTAGCATATTGTTCTTTAGAGCTGTCAGATCATTTAACCCTTCATTCAACATACCGGTTTGTGCATTTAAACATGTGACCTCCTCCAGAAGTCCCCTGTTCTTATCCATAAGTTCAAGGACCTCCTTCTTTAATACCCTTAATTACTTCTTTTGATCTTCGATTCTGTCAACATAACTCCGCTTTGCTATAAACACAGAGTCTTCAAAGTGTTGAGTTATTTTCTTTATTCGCCAATGTGGGAATTTTTTTCTGTTACTTCCAATTGAAGTTCTTGAATTTGTTTGCAAAGCTCTTGCTCTTTTTCCTCTGCATCATTCCTAAGGCGGTTCAAAAGGCTATCCTTCTGTTTTGTTTCCCATTTTAACTTATCCAGCATTTCCAGACTTTTTTCTAGTTTTGAGGCATCTTTCAAAAATGGTCTTACAGCAAAATATTAAGTTTCTTTGAGCAAGAGCATGTGCATGATATTCCGTGGTGTTTACTTCGGCGCAAAAAACAATTTACATGAATCACAATGGCCACCAAACAGTTCATCATCTTTAGGGCGAGCCTTAATTACGCAATCATTCTTGCATTTAGAACATGAAAACATTTTGCTTCCAACTTTTCGCTATCGTCGACTTCAATATATGGTCACAAGATACTGGATGCATCACGTACCTAAGTAGCAAAAATGTATAGATTTGTATGTGTGAGCTGCCGTAAATTAGGTTAGCCATTGATCGAGGTTCTTTGTCTTCATCTGAAACCAACTGAGCGCAAGGCATTGGTCCTAGAAAATGGCATTTCTATATAAAAGTACTTATATTTACAGATGACAGCGTAGCGGAAATGCGCAAGGGATTTTAAATTCGCAGAAAAAAATATACCATTTCCAGCATACACGGAAATGTTCCACAGAAATACTTACAAGTTGTTTTTTATCCTCGTTGTATAAGAGTTAGTTTAAGAAATAATCGAAAT
This sequence comes from Pissodes strobi, assembly GCA_016904865.1. Lineage (NCBI taxonomy): Eukaryota > Metazoa > Arthropoda > Insecta > Coleoptera > Curculionidae > Pissodes > Pissodes strobi. The sequence goes on along the minus strand of MU184313.1, from coordinate 84,049 downwards.
TATCATTTAGAATCTCGTTTTCAAAAATCTGTTTAAAATGACCCTGCATTTTTTAAATCGTATTTTAGGCACTTGAGCTCAAATTATTAATAATTATGTTTTAGGCAAGAGCTAATCTACTTGATGTCATGATGGCATCGGTGTCTAGTGACTCTTCGCCCACTTCTTCGTGCGGTGGAAGCGTCGCTAGTGATTCCACGGAAGATCCACCCGATTATGGACACCTACATAGGATACACAAATATCACAGACAAAAAAAAGGTATATAAGATTTGTAAAGACCATATTTGCATAGAACAAAATCATTGGCTCATATTTTTGAGGGGGCCATATTACAAGCAAATATTTCACTGAAGTTTGAAATATCCTCAATAATTCAGATATTTACAAAGAAACAGGAATATTTTTACTAAGAAATTGTGAGACTTTTCTGCATAATTCACCTTGTTACGGTCAGCAGCTACATTCTACTATACTCTATTTCAAAATGACGCGAAGTAATAAATCATTTTCTGATGGCTGATACATAGGCGTACATAATTACGTACATATACGTACATATTTTAAACGTTTACCTGTCCTAATACTCGGACTTTCCCAGCATTATATTTTCACACTTAGGTTTTTTTATTACTATTGTAAACATTCAAATTTGACGATTTTTTGTATGCATACCCTAAAGTTTAAGTAATTGTAATTTTTCAGTTATATTTGTTCTTCCGAAGAAGACACAGTGTGTTTGTTTCATTTCATAGTTTCAATTAAAATGGCTAATTCAGTTTTCTCTCCAGTGAAACGAGCGACAAATGTCCATTTTCTGTTAACGAAAAGAATATTATTCTTAATGTATATGACGCCCTCAAACATCAAAATCCTCTGTATAGCGTTGATACTGTGGTGGAAATGTGTTCGCAAATGACGCGTGTTTCAAAAACGTCGATATATAAATTAAGGTGTGAACGAAAAAGTGGAGCTGTAAAACCACCTATACCATCTTCAGGAAGAAAGACGGTGCCTATCGATGAAGACTACAAACTTATAATTAGAAGAACAGTACATTCCTTTTATTTTAATAAGGAAATACCAACCATCGACAAAATTTTAGGAGCCTTGAAGCAAGACCAAAATATGTCTCCAACGATAAGCAGGAAGAAATTGTGGACAACTTTAAAACAAATGAATTTCAGCTGGGAAAAACAAAGCAGAAAATCGCTCCTAATCGAAAAAGATGAAATTATTTTTCTGGAGGAGACATTACTTAAGACAGATAAAGCAGTTTCGAAGTGAGAATAGAAAGATTTATTATCTGGACGAAACATGGCTTAATGAAGGATATACGGTTGGGAAGATTTGGCAAGACAAAAATATTTCAAGTTTTCGTCAAGCATTCTTAGAAGGCTGGTCCACCGGACTAAAACCACCATCTGGGAAAGGAAAGCGACTGATTATTACACACCTTGGAAGTGTTGATGGTTTTGTTGAGGGCGGTTTGTTAATGTTTGAGTCAAATCATTCTGGCGATTACCATGAAGACATGAATGGCGATGTGTTCGAAGAATATTTTGAACAAATGTTAGATCTCATTCCACCTAATTCTGTGATAGTGATTGACAATGCGAGTTATCATTCCAGAAAAGTTGACAGAATACCAACTAATTCATGGAGAAAAGCGGATATTATTCAGTGGTTTAGACAGAATAACATACCATTTGATGAAAGTATGGTGAAAAAGGAACTGTCGTCCATAGTGTCCTCAAATAAAGCTCGTTTCACCGAGTATGTAGTCGACAAAATTGCACAGAAACGAAATATTACTATTCTTCGTCTGCCTCCGTATCATTGCGAATTAAATCCCATTGAACTTGTTTGGGCCCAAGTAAAAAGTTATGTAGCAAGGAGAAACACGACGTTTAAAATGAAAGATGTTAAAATTATCTTTGAGGAATCTTTAAAAAATGTCGATTCTGAAAAATGGCGTAAGTGTATTGAGCATGTTATAAAAGAAGAAGAAAAAATGAGGAAACTAGACCATTTAATTGACCTAAGTGTAGAGCCTTTAATTATATCCTTGGAACATGACGAAGATTCGACGGATTTTTCTGACGACGAAAATGATATACCATAGTTCTCTACATAACTGTTTACACAAAATCGCAATTCTTATACCTTATTATATAAATATTATATGTGATAAAATGTTACAGTAATACTAACTGTTTTTGAATATACATAAATAAGGGAATAAATAAAAGTACTTAGGTAAAACAGGTATTTTAAATTAAATACCCAAACGTACGCTACTGCAGGTAGAAAATGGCCCCTTTGCTAATAAAGCCTATTGTTTGCAGCGGGATTGCCATACAAAACAGGGTGGAATGGTTAAAATATAATACAGCAGGCTATAACAGCTGTGGCTAAATATTTAGAAATCACAAAAATTTATTTGACCACTCTGTTAGCGTTTTGCATTTATAAGTAGGTTTTATTACTCCGCACCATTTCGAAATAGAGTATTTTTATTATTTGAATTAATTTTACTTTTGCCATTCTATCAAGAATTAGTTCGACAAATTTTCGAAATGAATAGCATCATATATTGAAAATGTTTCATAATATAGCACTATATTCCCATTAATTGCGGTTAAAATGCAGCAATTTTTTACTCTCGTCTCTTTGTGTTGGCGTGGCCATATGGTTTGGTCAATTTTCTTTTATTCTAGTGTTCATTGAAAGAAAAAAAGAGAGCCACACGTGTTTGCTTTATCTGAAAGTAAATGTTTAGTATCATAGGTGGGTTTCAGGTTTGAGGAACCCAAACCCCAATTTTTGTTTTGGAAATACGCTTGACAATCACGTAATTTTATGTGTTTGCACTTGAATGGTTTTGTAGTTAATGGACTTTATAAAATGGATACCTTGTATGGGTGTATAGTAGACCCTAATTCCAACGCATTTTATGCCGATTCCCTGAGGTAACTGGACTTTATTGGTCAAATTCCTGTACGACCTGTTCTTATTTTTCTGTAGTTTATTTTGGATTTATTAGTGAATATCTCGAACCTTTTCTCATCAGGGGCAAATGTGATTATTGGTCATATGAATTGCAGCATGATCAAGGCGATTCACGGAGAATCTGGCGCGTGAAGATTTAAAACCTCGTCATGATCCTTTGACTTATACTGAATAACCAACTTCTCTCTATCATTTATTTCGTATAAATTAATAATTTTTATCTTAGCTAATTGTTTGTAACTTCTTTAATATTTCCTGCTAATTAATTATCCTTTATTATTAATTGGAAATGCACTTTTACCATTTTCTTCATTTTTACCTTTATCCAGTCATTTTTTGTTACGTGCCTTAGGGGTGACGGGTGCTGCCAAATGTTGGAGTCGGCGCTCTTTCAGGGAGCTCCAGTTGTCTGGAGGGCCACACCAAATAGGAAAATCGATCATGGAGAGCTAAATATAGAATTTTGCTAATTAAACTATTTGCCTTTTTGTGTTAGATTTTCCTGATTATATTGACTATACTATAAATGTTATAGCTTCTTGACCGCAAGGACCAAAAATCTGAACTGAATGACGTAAAACTAATGCAGTCATCAAACCCTTCACGTTTCTTTCTTTTTTTGAATCTCTCTACTAGAACAAACGGCCACACTTTCAGAATGTCAATGTCGATCAGATTGGGGTAGAGTTGGGGCAGTGTTCTAAAACTAAATTTACTTTCCTAAAATTTTCATAAAAACCAGCGTATGTAGAAAGTATCTATATTTTTGAGATAGAAATTTAGTTAAAATTGCCCAACTATTGAACTAATGATTTTGTTCATACTTGTTTTATTAATTCTATTACAGGCTTTTTCAAACTTGGTTTTGTTTAATATCGCTATTTTTCTAAATGAAATTAGGCATTTTTTAAAGTTTAGTGTTAACGCTCTGATTAAATATAGCCAAGTTTTCATAATTGTGCTCTTGGTTTTGAAAACTTCCTTTTTAAGTAGATTTGTCCTTATAAATATTCTGATATACTTACATATTTTTATATGAAGAATATATTCTCAAAATAATTATTAAATCAGTGATAATGGCTGTTCAATACAATAGAAATAATCTCAAATCTCACTTGTGAAAGAAATTTTTCGGATTAGTCTCTTTTATTTTTACTGTCCATAACTATTACGCTTTTGACTTGTAAATTGTAAAATGCCATTACTTTCACAAGATACGCCAAATATTTATGCATGCCGACTTATGTTACTCACCTCCGCTTCTCCTACACTTCTATTGTAACTTTCACATTTGTAGTTGTTGTGTTTAACCATTTCTAACCATTTTCTTTGGCACTAAAAAAGCATGAAAACACAATCGTTTGATAGATTATTACCATTAGTGTGTAGTGAGACATGACATAGACAACTGATTAATTGGATTGATAATTATTTACTAAAATTGCCAGTAACATCATACAATCCCGAGCATTTTTACTGAAGTACCACGTCTAAAAGATTTGCATCAAATTTTAGTCTTATTCTTCACATACTAATTTCTACTTTGTATTTTCGTAGATCTTCTATTTAGTAGATTTAGTTATACTTTCTAATTATTTACCACTTACTTTTTTCTTTACTAATATGTCCTTTTGATGATCGTTATATTCATTCGCACTATATATTATTTATTGTTTTATTTTATTTTTTTCGTCTTTCCCTATCCATGAATATCGAATGTTACTTGAGACGATAGAGATTTGCCGTATAATATTATTTATTTTTTTAATTCTATACGAATGTCTTAGGACTACGTCAGCATTTTTAAATGTTTTATCCTATACAGTGAGGCAATTTTAAATCGCTTAGAGGCATAAGGAAAAAACATATATTGAGGTGAGAAGAGTATTTTAAAGGAAAAATTACTAACTAGTAGTCTAAATCAATATATTCAAGGGGTTTAAATGATGCAGCGTTTCAACTGACCCCGCAAATTGATAAGGCTCAATTTTTTGTTAAAGGGAATAGTATTTCTAAAAAAAAATTGTAAAAAATATAAGAGGGGCTTTTATAACCTTTTTTTTTAATCCGGTAAGTAAATATGGAATTTTAGACAATTCTTTCTTTGATTATTGGATCTCTAATTGTTTACCTTTCCAACTTTTTCCTTTATTTTGAGAGTGAATTCAACATTGCAAGTTTTATTCACGCCGAAAAAGATGACAATAAAATATATAGTCTTGAAAAATAAAGAAGTTTTAGTTACTCTCCACCAACCCAGCATGATATGGGCGTATGGGCGCTATCAAATTACCACATATTTTAATAGTTTTTACAGGTAATTTCTAAGGGTACTTCTCACCGTTACGTGTTAAAATCACTCTAGTAAAAGTGTGTTGTATTTGTATATGAAAAGATCAAATGAGGCACTCATATCATGTGATAAAAAAAACTATCTCAAGAACAATCCGTTATTTCCTTCCCTCTTGTCTAACCAATTTCCGCACTCCACACCTAAATCCACTACTCTACACCTAAATCCACTACTCTACACACTTACCTGAAATTTATCAACCAAGTACCTCAGTACAAATGTTGGGGATTTTAAAGCTTCTGCCTCGGCACCGTGCACACCGATGACGGAGACAACTGTGTGAAACGTTGCGCCTGCTTGCAGCCAAAGCAGCGCGGCCCGACTTCACCCCGGTGGCTGTGGTGCGCGCCTCCGTCCCACTACCGAGACCTACCATCATCGGACGATCAGACTTCTTCGTCCGCTACGGGGAAAAGGAACGAGAAGCGGTGGCGTCTTTCGATTTTCTGGATGACCTTAGCTCCGCTGATAGCTCGTCGAGCTGCTCTCTCGAGGAAGGCATGGAAGCGATAGTAGAAAGGGATAACGCAGAGCCTGCCACCACGTGCGTTTGTACGCAGAATTCCAGAGCAGTTGGGGTCAGCCAGGTTTAACACAAAGCTTATTTTACAACATTAAGCCTTATTCACGTAACTGCACGTAAGAAATGAGCAGCTGAGTTGTATCTAGGCCTTTAGGCCATTTAAAATTCGTAGGACATGATCCGGATATGTTAAAACGGACGTCTAGTGTATTAACAGGGTAGCTTTGAACATGATCTATTTAGTTTGACGGTTAGTGCTTATTTCTTATTAGGTGCCAATAGGGAGGTTATGTGTATAGGGCTTATATTATTATTTATTTTATCAAGCAATTTAATTTTTATTTTTAAACAAGACTCAGTCACAGTCGTAACGTTTTAGAACATTTTAATATGAGAACAGCTCTTGTATTAGATTTAAATAAGGTGTGCTATGCACGAAACTATATGTGAAGCAAAGGTGCTGACTGAATGAAAGAGGACATTTTTGGAGTGGGATAATTAAATAAATAAACTTTAAAGAGTTGCCTCATATGGATTCGTGTCATTATTTTTTTAGTTTTTTTATTAAAATTAATTTAAATTATTCCTCATATGGAAACACTTCATAACTCTTTTTGCTTATGAATTTAATTTTTATTTTTTCCAGTTTCACATATGGATACTTTTTGGCGGTCCACGACTTCTCGCTTAAATTTTGATCATAAGAAAAATCGTTTTTCTTAAGGCATCAGCAATTATTTTTATGAGAAATTCTTAAAATGATTTCCACATACCTACCTATGGTACCGCGCATTCCCTGTATGGCATTAAGCTAAATGCTTATAGCTATGCTCTCGCATGATCATGGCATTGGCGACTCAAATGATACCATGAAGTATTTATCCAGATTTCGTGCCGAATTGTGTCTCCCTTTTATTTGTGGTTGCCTAACTTTGCAAATTTAGATACACAGGAGATTAACAGACCAAAAAGGGGCTCATTGATTTACAACCATTTTTCAATGATCGGCTATTATTACAAACCACTTTTGGAATTTTCACGTATTGAGCTTTTAGTCCTGGTATTGATCCTTTAATATTTCCTGCTAAATTATTATCCTTTATCATTAATTGAAAATGGGCTTCTTTCCATTTTCTTTACCTCTACCTTTAGCCACAGGCAAATCTTTTCTTACGAGCCCTAGTGGCAACGGGTGCTACCAAATCTTGGAATCGGCACTTTTTCTTGTTAACTCCGATTGCCTGAAGGGACACACCAATTAAAAAGGCCGACCATGGGAGGTTAAATAATCCCTCCCCTTCCCTACTCATCAGCGGCATTTCAGCTAAGGCATAATTTGCACGCTGGCCTATGCATTAATTGCAAATTTTCTTAACTTGTCTTTAAGTTTTTCTTTTAACAGTTCCTTCTAATCTGCGTAATAAATTGTGCAAGCAGATATGCAACAAAATTGCAATGTTGTAACTGGGAGTAGTCAGGTTTCTGAGTGGCAACTTACCAGGAGTAACTGGAAAAACCTTTTAGTTTAAATCAATTATCTTTAAACAGAACTTAAAAAACTAAAACACAGTATGTAATGAAATTATTTCTTTCTGTTGCATCTCTTCAGTCACCATTCAATAAAATGTACAAGAACTTATAGTTAACGCATATCCTTAACCAAACTTACTAAGAGCTGTTCTTAACGTCAACGCATATAAACTTTTCTGGAATATTCAATAATACTCATTTGACTCATTCATTTGCAATATGTCCTTTTTGCGCTGATTTAAATCGCATTTATTTTTTTCGTATATTTTCATACGCTATGCGTTTTTTATTTATACAAATTCTTAGGATAAGTTTGTCTTATAACAGGTACTTTTGATTCCACTTTCTGTTTGAATAACTTTAAATTAAAGAAGTTATTATGTTAGATTTAACATAAAATATTTCTATATTCAATTTTAGCATTAGCACATGCTTCAATAAGACAGGCTTATTCTTCATTCCTGAACGAGAATTTTAATTTTAACGTTATTTATTTTTTGTGCATATGTAAATTTTTATTAGCTTTTAGTCCAGTGTATTTGTAAAAATATAATTTATTACACTTATATCAAATTTAAGACAAATAAAACAACATATTAAGTGCATTAGATTTAGAGGAGCTTAGTTTAAGGCTGTAAATATATTTACGGATAATGTTTTGTTTAATAATAATTCTTGGAAATAATAAAAATAAACGAATTATGAATGTGTAGTACAGTTTATGTACATTGTGATATAATGTGAAATATAGATATCTCTTCTTTTCATAGATATACGATTTAAAAAATAATGACATTAATCAAATTTTAGAACACATATAATATGACAACCAACTTTAACAAACCTATTAAATGCTAAATTATTTATTAAACCTTTACAGTAAAACGTGTTTATTTAGGAAAAAGAATCGGTAAATTACATATTGATTGAAGTGAATGAGTATGGATATTTTATAGTTAGATATATACCTTATTGATTGGCAGTTTTTTATTCAGTTGGAAGAGAAAGCAGCATGCATCCATAAATTGGAAATATAATAACAATATAGTTTGATATTGATAAGGTAAACAAATATAAAACATATCATCTTTGGCAAAGTTAGCAGGAGATGAAAAAAACGAATTTGTTTAAAAGGAGTACCATTTAAATAATTTAATTTCATAACGAATAACCTCTGGCTAGTCAAAAATTTATTTGGTAAAATTATGCTGAGAAGCATCACTATATAGATTCAGAGTTAAGTGCTAAATAAAATATTCCTGATACATTGGTTAAAAAGGAATGATCATGTTAATTGGGGAGCCAATTTAAAATTTCAACTGATAACCAGTTTATGAATAAATGCAAACCAATTTTACTATATTTCTGGTCACTAATCCTAATGCCGGTCATTATTCATTATTATTTTTTTCATATCAGAAGGTATGCTAAGTTTGCAGTTGCTACATGAAGACATGTAGGTATGTCAAGTACAAATTACTGTAAAGGTTTAAACGATGTATACTTTTCAAACATTATGTTGCGTTCACAATCGCATCCCTTCGATAATAAATATGTGTAATTGTGTATGAATAGAAAAACATTAAATTATACATGTTTCTTCACTTGCCAAACAATCTTATTTTGTTTTTACTGGGTTTGGTTTTTCTGTATAATAAATATAATATTTCTAGTCTTACTCAAATACTATGGACCTAAATTGAAAAAAATATATATAAAATTGTTTTGTTTTAGGGAAATAACGAATGTCGAAATTTCATGAGGTTAGATACCCTTAGTTAGTAGCTAACCACTAAACGCACTGCACCAGTTCCATGTACTTTCATTATTTTTTTGTTGGAAATACAAACAGATGAAAAAATACAATATGTCGTTACTTAATGCAAGCCTGAGCCACATCCGTAAGAGTTTATAAGGCTAGAATTTAACATTAGTTTTACTAACGGGATTTCAGGATTAACATGCTAAGCGCTATGGCATACACTGGTGTCTACTGGAATTCTCTTTAACCGAGCCACGGCAGACATGGGTGCCAGCTACACTTTTCAAATTTTACAACAACTCCCTTATTAGATTTTTGCCTTCTAGAGATGTACGTGGGTACTAGGGTTCTTATAGTCAATTTAAATATTAAAATGTTCAAGAAAGTGCATTCGTAATAGCTTTCCCGGGCTTTGTAATTTAATTCAGTAAATAAGCCTGCGACATGCAGGCTTCTATGACAGACACATGAAATCAGTAAGTCAGATATAGGACATGTTATAGGAGGAAGTGTTGGCATAAAACCCGTGACGCTTAACATGTTAAATAATGATTTGTCCCAAAAAAAAATTCTTGATCAGTTTTATTTCAATAAAAATGATAGAAAGGAGCTTCATTTAAAAACATTAATAATTTTTTCCTAAATTAAATCATTTTTATAATTCAGGTAATATAGGAGAAGTAGCAGAACTCAGTATTTCTAACATAATTATTCGGGCCTAGATTGATCGATTAAGATTAAAAATATTCAAAACCAGAAATAGACATCTGAAAAATACCAGGACATGCCCTATTTACAATGTTTCATTTCAGACATCTTGTATCGGTGTGAGGATTTCTGAATTTTTCAAAAGAGGCCGGAATAACTTAAAAATAGCAATTAAAAATTCCCTTCACGTCAAAATGTACGGCCCCACAGACCACAGATTGAAGGATGCCAATTTTGTTTGCGTTGAGAAAATTGATGGTCATTTATGAAACGTTTTGCGCAAAAGGTATAAAACAGTGTTTTTAGTGCATTTACTTCGTTAATTTGCAGGCCTATAAACAATTTGCATGGGAAGTTTAAAGTTAAGCTGACCAGAACTAACTCCAAACCGAATTTCAGTGAAATCAATATTCAATGGACTCTCAAAACTGTTTTAATTATATCATGTTTCTCATACCAAATCATTACACGATCTATTATGTTCTCAGTATAGATAAGACTGACAATATGCTTTAACAATGCCGGCTTTAAATTTCCCAAAAGTAAACCGATCAATAAGTATTTCGATTTTTTTCGATTTGTCATGTAATCATGTCTATAACTAAACTGTGTGTAGAGTGATGTATTTTTATATAGGGTACTTATATATTTAGTACAAATCTAGATCATAAATAAAATATTATCATTAAAAACCTTTATTATTTGACACCACCCACAACCCTACAGCGAGTTAGTTCTGAAAAACTAACTGTTTTCAAAGGAAAGGAGCTTTCGATAAAGAGCAAACTCAATTTAGAAATTAAAAGGATCAGGATGGACTGTTTTAGCTTTATTAGCGCAATTTGGTACTGACGAATTTGATCTAGCATAGGCTCAAGAACGAGATATAAATGGAGCATTCCACTAACTTCAGCTACAACAGTTCAACACTGTACTGAACCTAGTGTTGTGTGTTTTCTAACTAAATATTTTAAGCATCAGAGATATGCGTAATTTATTTTCAGGAACGTCCGTATATCCATTGATAAAAGCAATATTTGTTCAAACGGTGCACCCCCACATCAATGTTGGCAGGAAGTCGTTGCGTAGTTCACATTACTAGAACTAATAAAATTATTAATTAAACTACCACGGCCAATTTGTTATACGTCTTCTATGTGGACAACAGTTCACATTGTTTTAAATAACCTGAAAGATCTTATGTGAAACCCTGTATTTAGTCATCATCCCGTTTCTACCCACTGTTCTGTGTAAGCCTACTCTATATGCTTCCATATTTTTCTCTCATGAGCTGCAGCTACCCAGTTTCCTCCAATCCCTCTCACTTCACGACTCCACTTGATAGGTCAGGGTCTACCTTAGCTGCTTCAGTCTGCTCTAGGTCTCCACTGAATACTTGTTTTAGTTCATCTTTTATCCTCACCATTTAGCCCTAATTTTTCAATTTAAAACATTTATCTGAGTTTACTTATTCCAATGGTGCATGGAATGAAAGTGGCAAGATTGAACTTAAATATTCCCTAGGCAAACATGCAATCATTTTTCAGACTGAAGTTCAAGCCATTGATATGACTGCACAGTGGCTCATCGATAGAAACTGGAAAGGCAAGTCAATTAAAATATTCTAGGACAGTCAAGCGGTTTTAAAAGCTCTTGAAGCTTGCCGTTGTTCATCCAAGGCAACACGGAGCTGTCAGGAACTACTCACCAAATTAGGTAGAGAAAATAAACTTCCATACCTCTGGACATACAGGATAAGAACGCAACTAAAGAGCTGTTGCTCGAAGCAGGCGACCAACGGCCTTCATAGGACCAGAACCAGTACTGGGAATAGCTTACAACACAGCTAAAGAAACCCTCTCCAGGTGGACACAACAGCAATTTGTAGACCAATGGAGAGAGTTACCAGGCCTAACTCATTCAAGAACTAGACAACTTCTTCAACTTGGCCGACAGCAGGTACAGTCTGTAGTTAGCATGTACACTTGCCTTTGTCGGCTAAGAAGCCACATGGACAAGATAGGGCCTTCCGAAGAAACGGAATGCTGCTTGTGCTTGGAGGATGAAGAAACAATGGAGCATGTTTTTGTCCAGCAATGGAGAGAACCAGACAAACAGTGTTTGCAAAGTGTAGATTTGAAAACTATCCACCCCAGAAAGCTAATCGACTTCATGAAAAGAATCGAGCCTTTGGCCCAGTCGAAACCACAATAGACTAAGGGTCGCAGTGGAGGACCCCATCTGGGCCCACTCACATGTACGAGTACGAATACTCCAACGGTAAAATGCCACCCATCCTAGCCCATACAACCAAGAATTTTATGAGTCTGTTTTTTACGATTCGTATTTCGTGGTTCAGATAACCCAAACTTGCTAGCAAATTGATCATGAATTTGTGATTTTGAACGTTAATATAAACCATCAATATCCAGCGGTTCATAGTACAAGTGCAGTTCCTCTAGCAATTTTCGTATTTCACCAAAAGTATCAAACACCAACACAGTGTTATCAGCGAAATCCTCGACCTCCTTTGAGAGCGTATTCCAGCACCGCAGTAAAAATCTGCCTCTTTCAATATGAAATTTGCAGTGGCATTGTTGAATTAAGATTGGTATCGATAGCCTATTTGCGCATTGTTACAGAAAACTTATTAACGCTGGGAAATCATCTGTATCAACCTCTCTTGGCCTTCTCACAATCAACAAACACCAGGACAATAACCAGTAACTCGACACTTTTTGCAAATTCGGTGATTCTTCAGCAGTAATTATGGAACCTAGTTGGACGAGTAAGAGGTTAGTTAATCTTTTCACTTCTATTCGGTCACAATCCTCCTAAGAGGATAGTTTTGCTCTTCCTCCCGATGTGGGAGTCTTTCATGATTCAACAGCAACAGAATCTGTGTACCTTCTTAAGCCAAATGACCGGGCAGTTAACCATTTCATCTACAGCAATCCCTCCCTCCTCATTGACTTAACTTGATGATTCTTGATATCCACTTCACAGGAATGTTCTTCAGTCATATGCCAGCTGAAATTAATCAGTTGTTTAGGCCTAGACTAACTTTCTAGTACTTTTGGGCCTGTATCGTCCTCCAAATAAATAATAAAGTAGTGAAAGCAATTTAATGCGTCGGTTAACCTCTTTCTAATTTAACACCGGACCGAAATGAAATGCAGTTTCCTCTCCACCGATTACTTCTCAACTTTGAACACGGAATATGAAATCTCTATAAAAATACTATTCAAGAAGCGCATTTTCACACCATTCCTCGTTCATGCTGTACTCACACTCACAGTTTACAATCCTTTTGGTAAAACTGCAATGCAATAGGGCTGATGTAATAATGTAAACCAGTATTTTTGGATAAAAGTTACATTTGGCCATCTCTAGTATTGTCGATTTATTACAATTAATCTCTTGAAATAATATTACAGTTATTTTTTAAAGTTTTTATCGACAAGTGGATTTGCCTATAGTCCACTTAGGCTTACATATCATCATTTATATCATCTAAAGCTTATTATCAGCTTAATATGCGCGTTTCATTATAAATCTTTATTTATAAATATAAGTGACTCATTCCTTGGCAGTTATCTTTACTGCGCTTGTTAAATTAATAAACGCATGCAATACCAGGGCTAGTGTATTGGTAAGATAATAATAAGTTTCTGTGGATTTTATATTTTTGCGCATCAAAACGGCAAAACAAATAATAATAATAATAATAATAATAATAATAATAATAAATTAATCCAGATATGGGTATATAGCACACATGATTTAAAGACAAAAAGGGCATAATAATTTATAGTAGATATCAAATAATTTATGGGGAAATGCCTGTAATAAATCCGTCAAAAAGATACTTCAGCAATCAGCACAGTTTATTCTTAGAATTGGACTGTCTTAAAACGTCCAATTACAACGTTCACGAGAACTAAAATTAGAGATCGACCTAATTTCGTTTTCGGCTGAAAAAAAAAAGAAAATATGTTGGTGGTCTCGAACAAAAAGGAAAAATTATTGGTGGTCTCGTCGCTCGTGTCAGTTTTGCTTGCTGACCAGGGTCACATAACACCTTTAGGTGGTTACTTCCGCTTCGTTCTCTTGAGTCAGCGCTGTCGAGGCGCGGCTCTCTTGTCGCCGTTTTGGGTAACACATGGCAATCGTGCAGGAACTATGTGGCCTCCCCCGAGGAAGAATCGGAATAATCGGATGTCCTGGCCAACGACGTCTGTACCGTTCAGAGGTAGTGAAAGTACCCATTCACGCCGGTGTCCAGGCCAAAGGGAGCCGAATGTTCACGTGCGACCATTTTATTTGCGTGCCTACAATAGCTTATAGTTTTGTGCAAAAGTCGGGAATCATCAGAGACACAGGCCCGTCCTACTGGATTAACGTGTAACGCAAGCAGAAGGGTAGCTCTGCCTCTGCCTAAGCGCCGGAAGAGAGTTGTGCTGGCGGATTGCCTTGCAGCAAAGCCAACCGCTCCCGAGATTTCAGTTCATAGTATACTTGTGAATGAGAGGCGCGTTATTGGCTAGCTACGTGAGGTGACGCATGAATTCGCGATGCAACCAGTTGTTTGTAAGTTAGCAGATGGTCTAGGGTTGCCTTCACTTCGGCGACCCGGGTTCATATGCCGTAGGTTTTTTTTTAAGTAAAGTTTTTTCTGATTTTTGGGTTTTTTCTTGGGTATGGCTTGGGTTAGCACTTGTTAGTTTCCTTTTCTTGAGCCCCAGAACGAGCGAAGCGACCGGAAGGCCATATACTTGCCAATTGCACGTCTTTAAATCGCATGCATTCACAAGTGCAACAACAACAATAACACTGTAGCACAACAACCCTGAGTGGGTCTTGGCTGCTTGAACCACCTGTCTCCATCGAGTGCGGTCTAGGGCAACATTTTCCCAGTTATCAATTCCCATTATTTGCAAGTCTTTGCGGATGTTGTCTCTAAATCTCAGCTTAGGTCTTCCCAGGGGTCTCTTTCCTGTTGGGGCTTCCTCCCATATGTTCTTTATAAGCCTTTTGTTGTTACTACGCTGGACGTGGCCGATCCATCTTAGTCGGTTGGATTTTATTTCTTGTACTATGTCTGGGCAGTCATATAGTTGAGAGAGTTCGTTATTGGTCCGTATTCTATATTCGCTAGTTTGCTGGTCAATAACCGGTCCAAAAATTCTCCTCAATATTTTCCTTTCAAATCTTCTAAGCGACTGTGTATCGAAAATTGTCATTGTCCATGTCTCGCATCCATACATGATGACCGGTCTTATTACCGTCTTGTATATGTAGATTTTTGTTGACCTTGTAATATAATTGGACTTCAGCATCTCCTGCACAGAGAAGAAACATTTGTTTCCCTGGGTTATTCGGTGTTTTACTTCCTCCTTCATATTATTGTCTGCTGTTATCAGAGAACCTAGATATTTGAAAGACTGGACATTCTCAAAATTGTAGTCGTTCATAGTTACGTTTTGTCCCACTCGGTCTCTATTATCCTTTCGTGTTAAATGCATATATTTCGTCTTCGTCTCGTTTATTGTTAGACCCATCCTTTCAGCTTCCTTCTCCATTTGTACAAACATTTCCTTGACGTTAACTGTGCTCTTTCCTACAACATCGATGTCATCAGCATATGCAAGAAGCAGCCTAGGTCCATTGGCTCCAAATATTTGTGTGTTTGTTTGGGCTACTCTCACTACTTTCTTACGGGCCAAGTTGAACAGAACTTGGGACAGCGCATCTCCTTGCTTAAGTCCATTTTCTACAGGGAACATTTCGCTATTTTGCCCCTCCACTCTTACGCTATTTATTGACCCTTCCACGCACGTCTTCACCATGCATATTAACTTCTTTGGAATTCCGAATTCCTCCATGGCTTCCCACAGGCGTATTCGGATTACACTGTCATACGCCTGTTTGAAATCCACAAATAGATTGTGGAGATCTCTGTTGAATTCCCAGCACTTTTTAAGAAACCGTCTTATCGAGAACAGTTGGTCCGTTGTTGATCTTCCGCTACGGAATCCACATTGGTGATCACCAACAATTTCATTAGCATATGGTGTTATCCGGCTCAGTAATATGTTTGACAGGACTTTATAGGCGCAATTGAGGAGAGTGATGCCACGGTAGTTTGGACATATCATCTTATCGCCTTTTTTATGTATTGGTATAATCACTCCCTCCTTCCATTCCGATGGGATTATTTCTTCATTCCAAACACGTGTTATCAGATGGTGTATAGCTCTATGAAGTGTGTCTCCACCATATTTTAGACATTCTGCCGGTATCCGATCCCGTCCAGGTGCTTTATTATTTTTAAGTTTTTTGATAGCTTCAATAGTTTCTACCAAACTAGGCGCTTCTATGTTTGTTTCTGCTGTTTGGAAAGTCAAGCAGTTCTGTGCTTTTTCGTACGACCGATTGAGGAGTTTGCTAAAATATTTTTTCCAGGCTTGCAATATTTCCGTTTTACCACTTATCATATCTCCATTACCGCTTTTTAGTATCGTTAGAGTCCTTGGTCTAAACCCTTTCTTTGAGTTGCCGACCTCCTTGTAGAATTGTCTTATATTACCTTGCTGTCTGTTCCGATCTAGTTCTGCGTATTTTTGGTTTTGAGCTGCTCTTTTCTTGCTTCTGATAGTTTTCCTTATCCTACTTCTGATGTTATTGTATGTAGAAATGTTGTGGTTTGATGGATTTTGGATCATTTGGAGTCTAGCTCTGGTTTTTTGTTTATTTAGCTTTCCGCAATCGGCATCGTCCCAACCGTTTACTTTTGCATGCGGTCTTGGTCCTAGTACTTTATCGTTGACTCTGCCCCTATTTGTTTCCATATATGCTCAGTTTCTGTACCTTCTTGTGTTGTTCTCGTGCATGTTTGCTCCATTTCATTCTGGTAGAGCTGATTTATTTCAGGTTCTTTTAGTTTTTCTATATCCCACTGTATTTCCTTGCTGCGCTTCTTTCCTTTGCAAGCTGATATACGTATTCTCGTTTTTGCTCTTACTAAATTATGGTCAGAGTCTCCATCTGCACCTCTGCAGCTTTTTACATCCAGAATATTGCTGCTATGTCTTGCGTCTACTAAAACATGATCTATTTGGTTTCTTGTTACTCCATCGTTGGAGATCCAGGTCTGTTTGTGGATGTTCTTGTGTGGGACCATTGTTGATTTAACAAGTAAGTTGTGTGATGTTGCGAAATCAATAACTCTTAAACCATTATCATTGGACATATTATGTAGGCTGAATTCTCCGATATGGGGTTGCGCCGTCTTCTCTTTTGCTATTTTCGCATTGTAGTCTGCAAGAATTATTTTCATATCTTGCTTGGTTATTCTATTCAGTACCTGTTCTAAGGTATCATAGAAAGTATCTTTATTTACTTCATCTGAGTCTTTGGTCTTCTGTAAGAGCATGCAGTTCACAAGTGCACTACGAACTGAATTATCGCCAACCGCTCCCCGAAAGGGGAGGCACTAGGAACCATATATATAACAGTGTATATGCTAGAAACAAACCCTTAGAGCTAGATCCAGCAGGGTAACTAATCAGCCTTCAGGTTACCGGTCTTTGCGATGCAATGAATTGTCTGGAAGCGCTCTGGTGGTGCAGTGGTTACATGCTGGAGCTCTGATAGGCCCGGGGATCAATTTCTGTCGGATTTTACTATTTTTTTAAGATTACGTTTGTAAAAAGTATTTTTTCTTCATTTTGGGGATGCTTTGGGCTAGCTTTGGTTAGTTCATGTTCTTTGAGCCCCCGTAGCGAGCAGAGGGTCATGCATGAAGTAAAATAATACATTGGGCTGAATAGTTACCGTGCTAGATATAGCTATAATTGAAACAAACAAACAACCTTCAGGTGGTATGTGGTCAGGATGACTGTGACACTAGCGGTTACAGAGAGCATGCGAAACACATTCCCTCGCCTGATTGTTGTCTCTGTAATAGGCTTGCGCGCGCATCACAAACACATGCGTTGTTTAATGTTTACATTTGTATTTTTTTTTTCACTTCATGCAAGGCCCTTCACCCGATTCGCTCGCTCCGGGGCGCAACCAAGCAAAACTAACACAGACTGACCCAAATTTCAAAAAATAAACAAACATAACCTTAAAAGATATGTCTTGGTACCGACGGGAATCGAACTTGGGCCATCCCAAACGCAAGCACAGAATCTGACCACTGCACCACGAGACACGCTGAAAGCAATTTACTGGACGGGAAAGACTTCTGTTTGTCAGAAATGTGTTTGTGAAGCAGTACTCATCAGGCGTCGGAATGTGTTTCGCAAGCTGTCTTTATCCGCTTTTAACTGTGACTGCTACGCTGCCGCTGCTGGCTGCACCATGACAACATGGTGGGAATGATCGTCGAACTTCGAGGAATACAATAATAATAATAATAATAAAGCAAATACGAATCGAATAAGCTATATATAACCAATGACGAGGCATTCTTCTGTGAGATTTGATTTCTGTTTCGAGATGTGAAGAAGCACGTGTGGTTCTTCTGATATTTATTTGTAATCTTATTGGTTTTTATCTGAAATTTCTATAAATTGTGACAACAGAAATTTGTTT
This sequence comes from Pissodes strobi, assembly GCA_016904865.1. NCBI lineage: Eukaryota > Metazoa > Arthropoda > Insecta > Coleoptera > Curculionidae > Pissodes > Pissodes strobi. Next base: position 65,560 of record MU184313.1, on the reverse strand, counting down.
TCTTTTTCGTTTTCGATTTTACACCGAGTTTCAGTTCCGGTTTTCGGCCGAAAAGATATTTTATTCCGAATTTCGGTTTCCCTTTTCGGCCGCAAAAGAAATTTATGCCCAATTCCGTTTTCGGTTTCGGCCGAAAAGGAATAACAGTTTTCTAACTAGTTCGCTTGTGAGTTAGAGGGATAATTTTTTTTTTAATTATTCGGAATAATCTGAGTAATATCCACACCTGGGATTGGACAGGTGAGAGAAGAGGCTTAATGTATATATATTGTTTTGAAGATTTATTAGGAATAATAGCAGCCCGAGTTTAATTAGAAAGGTATTTTTTGTATAGTAAAGTAGTGGTGGGAGAGGCTTCTATTTCTTTAGAATATAGCTAAATAGAAACTATATTCTTATAACGATGGTGAATGCGCAGATTAAAATCTTTGCATCATCAGTCAGATTCGAGTACATTTTGAATTCTTCACGCATCGCCCTTCGCTCGCTCCGGGGCGCAACCAAACAAAACTAACTCGAACTAACCCAAATTTACAAAAAGAAACAAACATAACATTAAAAAAATTAAGAAAACATGTCTTGCCCCCGACGGGAACTGACTAACTTGACCCACTGGAATAAACTGACTGGGCCGTAGATAAAGTGAAAGTAACGTTAATCCGCCAATCAGAAGCGGCTAATATAGCATAGTGCCGTAGGCCTGTAAAGGATCTTAAAAGGCGCAATTAGAGGGAAGGACATCTACATCTGCTCGGCGGACAGCAGGGTTAATCTATCAGCTCTCGAGTCTGATAGACCCAATTCTGGGCTAAAGCCTGAGTGTAGGGACGTCTTGAGGGCCGGAGATAATAGTATCACTCTTGTCTAGCTTCCGGGACGCTTGATTGAATGTCCCGGGGAACGAGGAGGCTGAAGGATTTATGGGGGTTTATTCTAGGAGTGCGGTGAGCTAAGCTACTCTTGAATGACCTAGCGAATTGTAGCTTAAGGACCTTTTTGACTCTTGAAAGGGAAGGGACATGAGGCTTATGCCAGAGGTCGCTTTTTGCAAGACAGGTATTTGCACCTGCTGTGGTTCGTGGAAGATCCGAAATGTTCTGGTCGAATGTCCAGGGAGGGTTACTTTTGGAGCTACGTGCTGAACCCTAAGGACATAAGAAGGATCCAGCCGAGGAAGCTGTCGTCGAAAATCATTTCAGACAAACGGCTGACACAACTCAAAATACCGAATCTCCTGAACCTGAGGTAAGTATCTCTGTATCAACCTACCTACCTACTTCCATTCCAAAAAATATACGTGTGTCTGTTGTTTTTTCAATACATACATTTATTGTTCTTTGTTTTCACACGCATTTGTTAACTAAAACTTTTTTTCCTTCTGTGGATTCAAGCATCCTTTAAAATATGACTTTTCATAAAAATTGGATTCTTCCAACCCAAAAATCCCCAAAAATAATAAATCACACGATATTTTCCACTAAACTCCATCACAGGGGATGCTGATATTAGTGCGCATAAATATGTTCTGATACTAGTGACGCGACGATAGGGCGTAGGGCATATCATAAAATGCAAGACAATTTAAAAATTAATAATGGTAATGATATTGGAGCACCATAAATGTATAACACAGATATTGAAATTCGTAACCATCAAAATATATCTATAATGGGAGAAAAACATAAATATCTTATCGAACCTCTCAGGTATATCATACTTGTGATCCGTGAATCCCAGAGCTTTTAGGTGGAGCCCCGAGTTATATAAGAGTACCGTCTAACTGGTTTATAAAGAGAATGTTAGGTAGTATTTTTAGGTTTTAGTTTGCGTTCAAAATTTGCAGTTCGCAGTGATTATTTCTACAACGCGCACTCCTTTATTAAAATGATGGACAACGAATGTGAATTAATTTTAGAACGTTTAAGGAAAAATTGGAAATACATTTTGAAATTTTTTACAATGATATTTAATGCTGTCTGGAATAATTTTACGGGAATAAGTACAAGTAGTGAAATCAAGAACGATGTAATCGTCCCAAAAAGTGTCAATTATCATTTCACTAGGGTATGTAACTACAGTTGCGGTTTTTGCTTTCACACGGCGAAAAATTCGTATATGCTTAAACTGGAAAATGCTAAACAGGGATTTGACATGTTAAAAAAAGCTGGTAAGTTCTATTTTTTATATCTGTAAAACCGTGAGACAAATTTTATCAACGTCAGTCAATACGGATCGATTTCGTGTAATAAATCAGCTCACGTTAGCTGGAAGTTTTGTTTGACTTTGCGGTTCGCCCGATGTTGTGTCTTCGGCGTGTGTTTTTGTTTTGACTCAATTTTAGATATTGTGTTCTTCTGCATCTGTGCGAATTTTGTAATTGAACATGATTTCGAACGCAGAATTTCTAAATTGCAAACCGAAAAAAAGTCGGCCGATAATAAACTATTAAATGTAATCTAATCTGTATAAGAGGGAAGTTTCGTATGTTTAGGTTATATGTGAGAGTTTACTTACAAAGTATAACCGTGTGAATAATTATTTTTCTAGAAATATCTGTGCATGCTATTTATTGTTTGTAATTGGAGGTTGTAAAAATATCTCTAACACAACCCTCCGCCCTGAAAACTCGTGAAAAATATTTCGATTGAACCCCAGAACCCCTCTCAGTTCGGGACACACCTAGGGTTGCCAACCGTCCCGATTTTCGCGGGACGTCCCGATTTTTGGGGCCATTTTATTACGTCCCGCCAAGACCTATGGCGGGACGCCAAATGTCCCGATTTTCAATCGAGAATCAAATTTGCCCGCAAAAACGACAAACAAATACAAGATATACACACGTTTTATATTCACTCCTTATATAAAAGGAAACTTGAGGACAAACAAAAGTTAATTTTACACAGACTTGTAGAGAATTTTACAAGCACGCGCTTAGCAAAAAATCAAAGCTGACTTCGGCAAAAAGCCAAAAAAATACTCCTTTAAAATAACGCAACAGATTATATTTTTTGTTGTTAGTTCTTAGTTATTACAAAACAAAATGTACAGGGTGATCCCCTATAATGTCGCCCCCCTATACCTTTTTTATTTTAAGTGTCCCAAAAAAAATAAAAGTATGGTTATGTAGGTACTGAAAAATACTTTTTTTCTGCGTATAAAAAATATTGGAAAAATGATCAGTATACAGGGAAAACCAAAAAGTTAATTTTTTTTCAATGGAACACCCTATATATGAATTTATTTTTCGATTCCTTGTAAAATTCTAAGCATATTTTATGTATGATGTTATATCTCTAAAGTTAATAGTTTCACAGCTATAAACAGTTGAAAATCGGTACTTTGGCTACTTTTCACCTTGGTAGCAAGAAGATCATCAGAGATGGAGTAAAATAAATTTCACATTCCTATCTTAACTTTTCAAGAGCTATCTGACGGTACTAACTGGCAGGCGGTACCATGGGTACCAAATCTGGTACCTCGGTAGGTACCATAAGTTAGCACCATCAGATAGCTCTTGGAAAGTTAAGATAGGAATGTGAAATTCATTTTACTCCATCTCTAATGATCTCCTTGCTACCAAGGTGAAAAGTAGCCAAAGTACCGATTTTCAACTGTTTATAGCTGTGAAACTACTAACTCTAGAGGTATAACATCATACATAAAATATGCTTAGAATTTTACGGGGAATCGAAAAATAAATTCATATATAGGGTGTTCCATTGAAAAAAAATTAACTTTTTGTTTTTCCCTGTATACTGATCATTTTTCCAATATTTTTTATACGCAGAAAAAAAGTATTTTTCAGTACCTACATAACCATACTTTTAATTTTTTTGAGACACTTAAAATAAAAAAGTTAAAGGGGGGCGACATTATAGGGGATCACCCTGTACATCGCGTCCAACCTTCAGGGAGATTTGCAGCCTGCTTGTGACCCTCTCCTCTTTTTCCGTGATTTTTCTCTTCGGGATTCATTCTCTTTCTTTCTCACTGATTCGAATGAAGTCAAGGAGGCATTACGAGTTATTAAGAACAAAAGGGCTATAGGGGACGATGAAATATCTGCAGAGGTACTCCTACGTCTTCCTGATGTTGCACTAAATGCCCTCGCTTTTGTCGTTAACGACAATTGGAACAGGGGTGAGTTCCCGGCAAGACTAAGGGAGGCTCTTGTGATTCCCTTGCATAAGGGGGGTAACCTTGACCTACCCTTAAACTTTCGCCCGATATCTCTTCTGCCTACGCTTTCCAAAATATTTGAGAAAATTATTAAGAAGAAAATGCTGGCCTTTCTCCAACCTCACAATTTGGTTTCCTAAAGGGGACCCATGATGCGTTATTTTCCTTTCTGGAATGCGTTTATCAGTTTCTTAATGCGGGTGGGGCGACGTCAGCGGTGTTCTGTGATCTTTCAAAAGCTTTTGATTGTGTTGATCATGGAATACTGCTGGCTAAAGTCGAACGCTATGGATTTAGGGGTGTGCCTCTAAAGTGGCTAACGTCTTACCTTGTGGGTCGCAGGCAGTCGGTGGTGCTTTCTGGGGCCAGGTCATCGTCATTGGATGTGTCGAGTGAATGGGGTTCTGCAGGGATCAGTGCTAGGTCCACTGTTATTTCTTATATATATATATAAATGACCTCTCTTTAGTCAACATTTCGGGGAAATTTACTTTTTTTGCAGATGACATCTCAATCGTATGGCATGCCATGGACCCTGATCACCTGAGTGATCAAATGTCTGAGGACCTATTGTTGGTTAAGACCTGGTGTGATGCAAACCTGCTTGCGTTTAATGTAGCTAAGACGAATATTGTTTGCTTAAGGGGTGATGTACGTGGGGTTCAGCTGGGAGTTGAAGAGCTGCAAGCGACAGACGTAAATAAGTTTCTGGGAGTTCGGATAGACTCCAGTTTACATTTTGAGCCTCATATCATGGCTTTAGGCCGTAAACTATCATCGGCATGCTTTGCCATAAGAACAACTGGCATGGAACTTGGTCTTTTGGTGGCACGATCGGTCTATTTTGCGCTTTTTGAAAGCCAGCTTCGGTATGGCATTCCCTTTTGGGGTGTTGCGTGCCAGAATTTGCTTAATGTAATTTTCCTTCTTCAGAAGAAGGCGGTTCGCGGTATTGTCCGGGCGGGTCGTGGGGATTAATGCAGGCCGCTTTTTGTTTCGCAGGGAATTCTTACACTTTTCTCTCTCTTCATCCTGGAGACTGCATCTCTTGTCTATAAACACCCTAGAAATGCCCAGGATCCTGTTCGTCAGCGCAATACTAGGCCGTGCCATAACCTTCATTTGCCGATTTCTACTAGTTCTCTTGTGAGGGGTTCAATTATCTACGAGGGAAGAAAAATATTTAACCATCTCCCACTCGTTATCAACATAAAGCTGTTTAGAGGTATGCTAAAGTTCCTTCTAGTAGAAAAAGCATATTATAGAGTGGCATATTTTTTAAATGATCAAATAACGGTCTAGTGTCTGAAACTTGTGTTTCTCCTGCTGTTGTTTGTATAACTCTTGTGTTTAATGTGTGTCTCGTCTTTGCTTGACCTTTGTTTTATTTACTTATAACTATATTGTGTTTTTTTATATTTTTTATTTTTATTAATACCTACTACGTTAGTTTTATGGCAATATTGTGTTTTAGTTAGATATAGTCCGCATTGTCTACAAAATGTAAATTTTATTTGACATTAAAAAGTACTTTTGACTTTGACTTGACTATTTTTTACATTGCATAGGAATAAATTTCCTTTGTAATATGTTATCTACATAGAATTAGAATTTACAAGAAGTAGCCTTTTAGTTTTTTCTAAATGATATGATTGTTATGTTTTCATGTTACATATGTAGGTACATACGAGGTAGGGTATTCTATATTTGGTTATTTTATTTTCTTTACTATGTCCCATTGTGCCTAAAAGTGTTTTTCTTTTAAATTCGAATAAAATTTATTCTTGACTATATCCTATATTCTGATTAAAAAATCCTCCCGGGATTCAAAACTGATGTTGTACACAGCAAACTTTCAACTCTTTACTTTAGGTCCCGATTTTATTAGGAATGTCCCGATTTTTTATATGCAACATCCCGATTTAAAAAATCTTGGAGTTGGCAACCCTAGACACACCATATAAAAAATCATTATTTGAAAATAATATGGTTCTCATATAAAATATTTCAACTATAAGACAAATATTTCAATTTCTAGGAAATAATAAAAAAGCGATTTTGGTTCTTCGTCACCACTATGTGGAGCCCTCTTATTGGCCCAAGTTATTGATTGATTTTTAAGTTCGTTTTACCCATAGGCATAGTTATATGTCTATGGTTTTACCGATATGTCCTTACTTAGATAGTTAAATAACAAAAATAAAGCTACCATAAAATTATTATTTATTGATTTTATTTTTTTTATTTATTCTTTGCCTTATGTTACCGATCGCCACAGAATTATGCATATTGGATGCTATGATTGCTTGTAAAATAGGCATACCTACTCACTGAAGTTAGCTTCAGATTCAGATTCATTTCTGACCCCAGATTTACGTTACTGATTCGCGAATTCGAATTATCCGAATAAATCGACGACGATGACAACGTGACTTCGTACTCGCGCGTTGTTCCCTACTCCCAATAGCATGGGGCCGCTGAGCGCTGACTACTGGGATTCCCCGTACCTTTTCATCGGCACCAATGTCATCGGTTTAGTTTTCGCCTATATTGGACAAGAACGTTAGAAAAATAATATTTTATTTTTTATTTTTTTATATTTACGTTATTTATTTTATTTTTGGTCACTTTTAAGTTGACGTGTCAGACCGATTTTGTCGACGTCTTCTGAAAATTATCGTCTTAACTACCTACAGTGACAAATGACAGTAACAACTCAAATTTTGCTTAGGCCTAGTTTTTTTTGTGATTGTTATCTTTAGCAAGAAGATAATTTCCATGGAAACAATTGTGACAACAATGATTATGACGGAAATTATCCTCTTGGTAATACTAACAGGCACGTAAAAAACTGGCCCTTAGAAGATGAAACGAAACTGTAGCAAATATTTTAAGAATAAATTTGGCAACAGCTGGAAAATTGACGTCTTGACTATAGTGACAAATGACAGTAACAACTCAGGGCACAACTAAGCCCAAATGATGCCCGATGCATTGCCATAGTCTCTAACGAAGTGGATATTTTTTTAAATTTGTTATTAACTTTTTTACACATAAACAAAAACGCGACACAAGTCAGTACAATTTGATAAAAAAAAAAATTAATAAATTTATGGTGCAGCTAACTTAAAAAAAAAACGACTTGCTATATCTCCGGGAATTTCCAACATTTTTGGAAGTAATTAGCCCCACAACGCAATACAGGTCAATATAACAAAAACATCTTGTAAAATCCAAAATTGCGGGGCCAATATTATAGGCATTATTCTATTCTACTTTTCAGCTTCATTTTGACACAGCGCTGTATAAATATTTATTATATTTTGCAGGTCCTTTGTTATTAACGAAATTGCTTATTCAATTCTTCTTCAATTCCTTATTTAGGAATGGAAAAAATTAACTTCAGCGGAGGCGAGCCATTTTTGCCAGAAAAGGGAAAACATTTGGGGGAAATGGTTCGATATTGCAAGAAAACATTAACTTTATCGGTATCCATCGTTTCAAATGGATCCCTGATTAGCGAAAAATGGCTTAGTAAGTACGGCCAGTACGTTGACATTTTGGCGATATCTTGCGATTCTTTTGTTGAAGAAACCAATAAGGTAAGTTAAGTACCAAAACATAATAATAGTAATAATAATAATAACAATATGTACAAAGTGATAACAACCTGCTTAGCGCATCGGCTATATGCCCACTGTGAACAAAACAAGATCAGAGCTGACCAACAGAAAGGATGCGCTAAGGGTTCAATGGGGTGCAAAGAGCAACTCATAATAGACTCTGTCATCTGTAACCAGGCATTTTCCAAGCGTAGGAATCTGTACATGGTTTACATCGATTATAAAAAGGCTTACGACTCTGTGCCTCATGAGTGATTCTTCAAATATATAAGACTGATGCTAACATTGTTAACTTTTTAAGACATGCCATGACATCTTGACAAACGAAAATATATCTTAATGAAGCCGGGATTACCACCGAAAACTTACCAATAAAAAGAGGTATATTTCAAGGAGATGCCTATTTGCTGACGGGTATTGCTAAATCTGATTATATTAAAAAAAAATAGATAAATATTCTTATTTTCCTTAAAAAAAAGTAAATAAAGCGCAATTTCGATTATACGAACTTTTAGGTCTAGCATACTTCGCGATTAATCGATTTTAATAAAAATTAATTGTAAATATCATAAGTCTAAAAACTTAATAAATCTAATCTTGCAGGCAATTGGACGACACCAAGGCAATCGAAACCATATAGAAAAGCTCCGTAAAATCAGAGACTGGTGCATCAAGTACAACATTCTTTTCAAAATAAACACTGTTGTGAATACTTACAATCGAGACGAAGACATGGTAGAAGAGATCAAGCAATTGAACCCCATAAGGTAAAAAACTAAACATCTAGGTATATACGAGTATCTACCCATGTAGCTGTTTTACTAAAAGCTTTTCAGAAGCTCGGCCTTATAATATACAATAATAGAAAATCCCAAAATTCCAATTTTTAATGACCATGTCGTGGAACTCTTATGTCTCATAAGGCATTTAATGTAAACAATATTCGCATATTTGAAAATGTTTTATAGATATATATTTAAGCTAGTTTTTTGATAAATATATAAAGTATATATATGTCTCCTTGGTATTTAGACTATTTAGTATTAGTAGTGGAATTAGTGGTTTTTAAGAGGGTATTATTAATGTAATCACTGGTATTACCATTAACAAGGCTTGTTGTGTAATCTTTTCTAATCCATAGATTTGCATTTACCATCAGACATAATATACAAATTGTAACTTGATTTTTTTTTACCGAAATTAAAGTGGCAGTAAACGTACTTTTTTACTGCCGCTGTACTTTTGGACATATAAAAAGGCATTTTTATTTCGTCTATTGACTGAAATCATATGATTGATATGTTTAGACAATTTATTTCCGTTGATAAATCCTATATAATTTTATTTATATTTGTGCATATTTTTATTATTTTTTTTTATACTTGAAGTTTTTTTAATCACGATATTAATTTTTAGATGGAAAGTGTTCCAATGTCTACTTATTGACGGGGAAAATGCAGGTCAAGACGCTTTAAGAAACGCAGAAGCATTTTATATAGATAATGAAGCTTTTAATGCGTTCATTAAAAAACATGAATCAGTTGACTGTTTGGTTCCAGAATCGAATACTAAGATGCAGAATAGCTATTTAATATTGGATGAATATGTAAGTATTTTTGTTCAGTAGCTCACATAGATAGTAAATAAAATCCCTTAATATTGTTTTAAGTTGATGCTTAAATAGACAGTGTAATAAAACATACACTTATCAATAAATCCCCAATAAAATGACAGATGATAATGTAAAATACAGACACAGATAAAATGCAGTTTAAACAGTTACAATTAAATATGATAATTTAATAATAATGGAATTATTTATAAAAACATTTAAAATAAATTAAACTATCTCCCGGAAAAATAACAGTCGTCAGCAACAATATAAGTTTATTTTTGTTTTAACTCAAAAATAAATAATTGAAAAATATATTAACAAGTTGAGGGGATGCACGTGCTAGAAAAGTTAAAGTAAACGCTGTTGAAAGAAAATAGGTAAAAACGCTTCTTATTTCATATGAAGTAGAGTTACCAGTGTCGGTACAGTAAACATTCATTTTAAAAATACCCAGAAATGCGGGTAAGGAAATTGAACAAAATCTGAATTCAAATTGAAATCAACGGGCCGATATTTATTTGCGCTGATTTATTGATAGGCCCCAGAAACACTCATTAGCGTGCATAAACTACAACACAAAAAAAAACTGAGTTTTAATCATCTCCTAGCTTCGCGAACAAAAATTATGTTTCGATATTGTGGATAAAACTGTGTTGTAGTGCGTTTTACCGAAGCTTCCACACCCCAACTTAAAATTCAAAACGAAAAAAATCTTGAAAGCTCACTATTGTAAACCAAACATCCTTCATTTATTCGGCTTAAAGGAACATCTCGCGACAATGTGTTGGTTAGTGGAGATATAAATAATGTTAGAGGACTCTTTTCTCTTTCCTTTATTATTTTTTATTACGCATGCATCATATTCAACGATTATCGCACGCTGCAGCGTGCTTAAAATAATGTTTATGATGCACCTACTTTTTTAAAGGTTGCTATAGAAACATTTGCTCATGTCAAATGTGACAGATTAATATATTCGTCAATATATCCCTTAAGTTTAATATTTAAAACATTTTTGAGATTGTGATGCATTCGTAATAAAAAATAGCGTATGATATACGTGTATAAGAGGCCTTTCAAGCCCTTGCGACTTACAAAACACTCCGCTGCGCGTCGTGTTTTGAAATATGTCGCGCGTGCTTTAAAGGCCCTCTTATACGCTTATATCATAATATACTATTATTCATTCATTCGCACCTTATCTATACAGGGATGGCCAAAGATCTGGAATAAAATTCATATCTTTTGAGCAAGCAATGTTTTCAAAAAACGCTAAAACACGGTAATTGATTTTGAGTTTTTCACATTTTTCGGTAAAATACAAAAAAATATATATCAACCCCCTAAACCCCAGTTACCTTTTTTTTTAAATGGAAACCTATGTCTTGTGGGGGCTCGTTGAAAAGCTCATGAAAAATGGAATCCAGCCATACCAAGTAAACAAGTTTTATGTTTGCAATAACCAAGATTTTCGGGCCTTATAAAATAACTACTGAGGTGAGGGACTATTGGGAAAAATTAATAACAGATAAAGAATTTGAACCATTATTATTGTTACTAAAGCAAAAATAAGGTAATTTGAACAATTGTAAATAAGGTATTTGTGTGTCTTTTTCATCTACCAGGCTGTTCAGGATAATTGTTTACTTTAGTTGTAAATCGGAAGTCTGAATATTAGTATCGTGTCAAAAACCAAAATTTTAAAATCAGACTGGTATTGTCGGAAAGGCAGCGTCCCGAAATGTTGATACTACTTGAATGTGGAGACAAAAGAAGAATTCAACGTGAAGAGTGTGATTTATTTAATGCAAAATATCCCGAAAACCAAATCTCACGGTTAATAAAATATTTCACAAATTTTAGGAGCAGGGTACAGTACGTGATTTGCCCAAATCTGGTCACAGCATTAGAAACTGCTGAAAATCCTCATACTTCAACGGTTTCATTGGCTTGTAGTCAGGATATTCCTTGAACTACAATTCGAAGGATTTTAGAAAAAGAGAAATTTCATCCGTATAAGGTATGCCTTGTTCAAGAGCTATTGGAAGACGATTTTGATAGGCGTTTAGAATTTTATGAGGAAATTATGAGATGGTGTGACAACAACAATGACTTTCCACTGGATATAATTTTTTCGGATGAGGCTACGTTCTATTTAAATGGAGTGGTTAATAGGCACAATTATCGCTTTTGGTCTCAGGAAAATCCACACTGGATATCAGAAGCGCATACGCAGCGTTCTCAAAAAGTTAATGTATGGACAGGTATTATCAACAATAGAATTT